>UXGC01000334.1:0-151438 GCA_900480045.1 Eurytoma adleriae
TTATTTACATATTCATAATAATGTAATGTAATTAAGAAAAATAAGCTACATGAAGTAACTTGATCCAATCAGCAGCTGCAAAGGATCTTTAACAGGAGCATTAGATTGATAAACGAAGTAAATATCCACTGATTAAAAGTTAAAACTGCATACATATGACTCAAATCTATTTCATTTTGTTAAAATTGTTATGAGTTTTTATTGTATAAGTAATTATAATAAACATAAAGCAATGATAATTAATAAACTCGTATGCTTTTCAGATATTTCATGTTTCAGAATAAACGATACAAGAAAAAAGTATCAAAGAGATTGGTGTTCCGGAGGTGTGACACTCTTCTAGTAAGCCCTTGTTTTTATTACATTTTTAAGTATATTTCTATAGAAATTGATTGAAAAAAACTGAACTTTCTTTATCCTTATACTACTGTTTTACATTTCTATAAAAATATGTTATACATTAAAGAATTTCCTTTTTTCTGATTTTTCTGACTGTACGTGACCCTTATGTGTAAAAATACAATCAAAAATTCTTTCGTCAAATATTGTTTGTAATAAATATCAGCTTTACTTAATAAAATAATGGAATTTTTAATTGGTCTTTCAATTTTAATAACTGTATTTATTCGCTTAACGTGGATCTACGACGTTAAGGATATTAATTCAATTTTAATCGTAGCCTGAAACTACTAGGTAAATTACCGGTGTATGCTTATTTTGTCCATCTCGCGACGAATCCCTTGAGTCGTTGTAGTAAAAGACATTAGACTCTTTAGGCGGCGACCTGGAGGCTCCGTTCGCGTGAGGCTTAGATTGCTGCTGCTGCTGCTGCTGCGGCTGCGGCTGCTGCTGTTGCTGATTATGCTGATTGTGTTGAGGCCTGTGGTTCGGCGTATGGCTTAGTGAGGCCGGCTGCTGCTGCTGCTCCTCGACGGGCATCACGGGAACGACCGAAGATCCCTTAACACCGTGGGGACCCTTCACCGTCATTATCCACGGCTCGTCCATGTCGCTGTCCTGCTTCGACTCCTCTCTGCATATTTTAAAGAAAAATCACTGTTAGATCTGCGCTTTTGAATCTAATGAATTAGGGTTCGTTTAGATTATTCGGTGGTATCTTATATTTCCTAAGAATCTTAAAAGCGCAAGCAGCAAATGTAAAATGTTTAAAAAAGAACAGTATCATTCGTTCATGATTCAATGTAACAATTAACTTTTAAGGATGAATTAATAAACATTTAATTTGTGTTTTCTTAATTGCTTTTATACATTTCATTAGAAATTGCAAATTGGCCGCGCATACTTCTATCTAAACGCACCCTTACCTTCATTGTTATAAGCAATTCAATATTAAATACATAAAATAAATTCACGAAAGTACAATTTTTATAATTAAAAAAATAATAATACTGCCACGATCTCATTAAAAAATAGTACTTGTACAATGTATTATTATCCTCTAAAAATACATATTGTAAAACAATTTAGAAGAGAAACAAAATATTGAAACTTTCCCTTCACCCGTGAAAGATGAAAAGAAAAATCTAAGTAAAAATTTGTAAAGACAACGTCACGTTTTATCCCTCCGACAGGTTGATAGAGTGAGAAAGGCGCGACGGGCGACGGGCCCATCGATCGCGCGAAAACGAGGAGGGCTGCGCGCTGATGACAATCGCGGGGACCGTTTCGCCGAGTCACGAGCGCGCCGCCCGCGATGGAAGATGTGTACTTACGAGTCCGAATTCTCGCTCTCCGTCTCGGACTCCTCGCTGCGCTTTGACTTCCACTTCTTATACCTGTCAATCAGGTCAATCAGGTACGAGTTCTTCTTCGCCTTTCTGATGAACTGGAACTTCAGCAACTCCTTCGCCGTAGGCCTCTGCAACGCAGAACAAGAAAATTTGAGTCACGCTTTGCTCGTGTACGACGAGGTAAAAAATAAAATACAAAGCAAGAAAATACGCCGGTACTTGAAGCTCGCGAGCGACGGCTGATAATCATCTTGCATAATATTTCCATTTGTGTCATTTTTTTTTCAGCGTGATTAATAATCTGTTGTGCCTACTGGCATGACCGTAACTTATTGACAATTATTTATTTTTTTAAGGGTAGATAACTTTAATATTGCGGCTGTTCTTAATAAATTTCTTAGTATAACGAAATTAAACGTAATACGCATTTAGATAATAAAATCAATTCTATTGAATCGATTCTATTTATATTTAAATGAAGATGTTGATTATTTCCTTTCAGTGAATACATTTTTAATATTTACATTTTTAATTATTGCAAATTTCGATTACTTGTTACTATAAGCATATGCGGAAAAGCTCTTTTTTGTTATATATTTTTAAGAATTTAAAAAAAAATACAAAGGATTTAGAAGACTGCGATTTTTCAAAAGCGATTCTAAGACCAGGAATTCTTATCATTTTAAATTTACACGCAAAGCCGTGTTTAATCGTCGAAATTACTTCTTTATTATTCATCAAGTACGTATTTGATATGACTCAATGACTTTAATCTTACGACATTCATTTCGCATTTCAATGGGAACTAGCCTTTATCATATTTATTAGCAGATAAAAATCAAGATAAAACGTCTGAATACTTGGCTATAATTCACATAATCGCATAATAATTCGCAAAAATAATAAAAATAGTAGAACAAAGATATACGTTAACAATAGATTTCATTTAAAAGAAAAAACTTTTTAAAAAATAAGTATTAACATTTATATAAATAAAGCGATAAATACATCGCAGGGAAAATGTAGAACATAAACAGCTTAGCGCCAATAAAAGTATCGTTGAACCGAGAGGATAAATACGTGATTTAATTCCAGTCACGTTCCTAAAAGCAGCGAATATTTTAATTCGTTCGACGCCGATGAATCTTCCGGTAAAACATTTCGAAGTGCATTCATAACCAGCCGCTTTACTACCAAAATAAATTTTCGTTATCGCATCGATCTCGTAACCGGACCTTTTTACGAACCTACAAGAAAAAAAAATGTACGTTTATAGTCCTTTTTACTGCCGGCGCGACCTCGTAAAATGTACCGTTAAGCAGCTCTCTGAAAAATCGACCTATTTATACGGCGGATCGCCCAACGAGCGCTCCCTCTTTTTTTTTAATCGAGCGGTTTTTCACCTCCGCCGTGGGGGCGGAATTCGCGCTTTTCGCTCGTTCAATCGCTGTACTATCAGTACATCTTAGGGCTTCCCGCAAGACTAAGATTCATCTTGGTATCGCCTTGGTATTGGGGTCGAGACTCGATTTCGAAAGGATTTTAATTAAAAAATTAAAATAAAATCAAGTTTATCAAACCATAAATATTTTTTTAAATATATAAATTTAAAAAAAGATTAATATTAAATCAATAATTTTTCTTTCATGTTGTGGTATACACGAACCGCAAGGCGCAGGAAGCACGCTCACATTAACTAGTACAAATAAAAATATCTTCAAAATCAGGTAATTGTGCACTAAGTAGATACACTTAAAATGAGGATACGTTCAGTGAAGTAGATACACTTTACAGTGAAGATACGTTCACGATGGTTGCGAAAAAAACAAATTAGATTAATTAAATCGCGGTGAGAACAGCTGATTCTAAAGTTTATTGATTTCTTTTCATTCAAGATCAAGACAATACCAACACAAAGACGACACTTTTCTCCTCAAGACTTCTACACTCGGTTACAATGGATTCTACCAAATGTTTTTAAAAAACAGTAACGTCGCATGGAAATTTGGCTTCGAAAAAGACGATACATTTTTTCGATATCTTCCAATACCAGAACCGATATCTGGAAAAATTGCTTATTGGTTTCGTTTAGGGAAACCTAGATTTTCTCCCTTCTTCCTTCGCCACCGCAGGGGGAGGGCACTCACATTCTCGGGATCCTTGTTGAGACACGCTTCGACGAACTCCTTGAACTGCTTGGTGTAGTTGCCGGTGAGCTGGGGCGGGTTGTTCTTCGGGATGAGGAAGAGGACCCTCATCGGGTGGAGCTCGCTGTTCGGCGGCTCGCCCTTCGCCAGCTCGATCGCCGTGATGCCCAGGGACCAGATGTCGGCCTGCAAAAGACGCCAGGTATTAGTCGAGGCTTCCAAGGCGGTGCACTCGCGCGGACGCTTGGGACGAGGACCGGATTAGGGCCGGATCTCCCGCGTCTCCGGGGTAGGTAATTACTTTGCCGGATAAGGGATTAAGAGACAATTTATAGTTATGAGAGGTATAAAGACGTAGCCGCGCTCGATATTGCACTTTATATATCTCGGATTATGCGATTAAACTTTTAATGCATTGGGCGTATATTGGATTAATTTTGAAATTTTGTTTGCATGATATTCTTAAAAGAAATTTATTGTGAGCTGATGTAGAGTGTTTTTAAGTAATAAAATGATGTATTGCTGTAGTTGAGGAAAATATATAATCGAGCAAGAAAAAATGTAAAAAAAAGTATAAAATTTACGAGAAAACTTTTTTAGTCTAATAAAAATTAATAACTTTTTCTAATACTTTATCATTATTTTATACATTTTTAGTGCAAAGAACTAATTATCGAACTTCAGTTTTAAATCGTACACATAATATACCCCGACAAGACTATAAGAAGATTCTTGTTTATCTTTTTTACATTAATTTCTTCAGAGTTTATTAAAGATACGAAAGACAAAAAAAAATTTATCGTCTATTAATAAACGTTTACTCTGACGAATAGTCAACAAAATACTCGAGATCCCGGAGTCCTTCCACTTTACCTTCAAAGATAACGTCGTTGATTTACGAGGCGGCATTGAAACGGAGAAAATGTAAATGCCTTATAGAAAAATCAACCTCCTCCACTAAAACTTCGAAATAACAGTGAAGAAAAAATACGTCGAAGGTTACGTCAGTATCGCGGGGGTTGAAAACTTTTAATTTTGCTCAAAATTTTTTTATTTAATTCTTTTTTATTTTAATCGATATCAAAATATTTTTCGTACGTGTGTAATCTACATCTAAAAATCTAAAAATTCGTTTTGCTCTTTTGTAACATAAACACCGATTTTCATTAACTAGCAAATTTCAACTATATGTGTATAAATACTTGTATTTAAAATTCATAATTTATATGTCCATTTTCTTCTCAATTTGATCAATAACATTATTAAATCAACCTATAAATAGAAAGCTCGCAGTTCATACTTTCCATTACACATAGTTTATAAATTCTTTTTACTCTGGATTTTGAAGGAGCCACCTCAAGAAAAGAAAATTACCTTGGAATCGTAGGCGGACTGTTTGATGACTTCTGGCGCCATCCAGAAGGGCGTGCCGACGAAGGTGTTCCTCTTGCTGGTGGTGTTGGTCAGCTGGCCCGCCACGCCGAAGTCCGCCAGCTTCACGTCGCCCATCTCGCTCAGAAGAACGTTCGCCGCTGCAACCGAACCAATGCCAAGTTTTTAGCGACGCTAGTACACACTTTGCGCTATCCCCGAGGCGCTGGTATACGTATACGTACGTGCACTACGTATGCTCGTACGCGCACTCAGCTTTCGCGGCCTCGACGGCGCCGCTCGACAAAGAGCGCAGCGGTAAAGAAATTTTACTGCGCGCTCGTTTCTTTCACATTTTTTGCCTCCACCCCGAGCGCGCACCGAACTCTTTTAAAGGTTCGCGTAAAATTGAAAATTGTAAATCATTATTTTTTGCGCTAAGTTCTTTTATTGTCAGATTTTTTAATTTATTTGCCCGGAGAAATTAGTGTAGTGCAGTATGGAATACTCTTTAGTAATGAGTAAGGAGAAATTTAAAAATTACGAAAATTAAATGTTTGTTAGTCCGTGTAGTCATTTTTGCAATATTTTAGAAATTGTCTTCGCGTTAGTAAATAAAACTGCACTAATTTTTACAAAAAAAATTTGTAGAAATTATCATAAAACTAGAAAAAAGTAAAGTACTTATAGTAGCTGGAGTTTCAGACTGCTTAAACGAAAAAGTTTCACAGACTTACATTAAAACTTATTAAAACTACTGGCGAGCAAAATTTACATTCCGGTATAATAATTTTTACTGTAGTCTAATAATTTTTTTCATTTGAGCAGTCTATGTTTCCATTTTCTATAAGAATTGCAACTTGTTTTCAATTTACATTACATTTTCCTATAAAATTGTTCTTCGAGCGATGGAACATTTTTCCTCGCATATTATTAGTCTAATTAGTTTTTAATCCTTAATTATGAACTACACTTTTGTGTTATTCATTATTAAAATTAAGAAATAACGAAGCCTTGAAAAATTTAAAGGATGTCGTTAATGTTTTTAAACAATCGTAATTACCCGTTAATGTCAAAGTTAAAAACGAGCGATTACTTTATTAGCAAGCCAATTTTCGTTTTAGTACATAACGACTTGTAACTTCTCGCCGAGCCGCGTAAACCGCACCAGAAATACGTTACCCTATATCACCGGCTCTAATCTCGAACTTGTAATTAAGTCAACAAAAGCTAACGGAACAGAAACTCGCTGGAATACCCAAGTAGCATATATACAATCCATAACCAAAACTTTTATTCTCCTACCTTCTTTTTTTTTCAGTGAAAACTAAACAAAAAAAAAACGACCTCCCTCGCGGCGTCATAAAAGTTCATTAGAAATTTTTCGCAGCCCCCCCTAGTCTCGCCGGGCGTTAATAAAGCCATTATGCACTCGCGCTACAATAAGCCAAGTATTTACTAAGATAGTTGCCTGTCCGCGAGCTCGTTTAATAAAGTTTCATCATTAACCCCCGGGACCATTCATCAGAACTTCGAGGGGCGGCGGCGGAATAAAACGAGCAGCGACTCGGCCTCGGCTCCGCGGCGAAATTGAACTTTGTTCGCCGGCGAATTCGAGCACGCGCCGTGCGTTATCTCCATCGGCGCCGCGCGCGAAAGTAAGCGGCCGCCCGCGCGCTTCCCGTAACGTTCCAACAAAGACGCGCCTCGATTAATCATCCAAGTTTCCTTAGATTCTATTTAGTCGACTTTACTCGCTGTAGTGAAGTAGCGCGGTATTCTCGTTTTTGCAGAAAAAAACTCAAAATTTGGAAAACCATTCGATTAGAAAACTGAGTCAATCAAATTTCGAGTGGCTCAGTTTTCTTTTTTAAAAAGTGATTTTTAAAATTTTTCACTATTCTATAGTATGAAAGAAAATGACAGGTACTAAATTTATTAATTGTTTTGTTACTAAAGAAAAATAGTTTGATTGTTTGCAAGGAAAAAAATTTATTGACTGTAGTGTGTATTATTTTAAATCTTTTTTTTTAAATTAATCGTCATTTTTCTTCAATTTTGTTTGTTACAGTTCAAAACTGTAAATTACTCACTGGTAATAGTAGTACTTACTCTCGATTTTTTGCACACAATTTGAAAAGATTACATTCCTTTGTAACAAAAGAAAAAGTACTTAATTGTTTTCCAGAAATAATATATTTACTTATTATTTTTAATGACTCTCCAAGAAAGAAACGTTAATTACTGAAGTTTTCTTCAATTTTATTTGAACAACTTTACAAGTAATAGTCTACTACCTTTTTTCAAAAGATGATCTTTTTTGTAACAAAAGAAATTCAGTCGAGAAAAATCCATTAACTGTTATTTTTCTTGAAATAATTTTTCAACATTTGATAACACTTTCCTTGCAAAATATATTCGAAGGAGTGTAATAATGAATTGTCTATTAAATAATGCAATCAAATTAACTTATTTTACATTACAGTAAAAATCAAAAGGTGACACTCAGCCAGGCATAAAAATAACTTTAGAAAAGAAAATCCACTAAGTAATATAATATAATCAAATTAATTTAATTTACTCTGCGCCGTGTAAAAAAAAAGTGACTCTATAGGCCAGACGTAAAATGAACTTTTGAAAAGAAGTCGGTGCCTTTCACAAAAATGATGGAAGAGATTAGGAAGCCCGTAGGAAAAAATTGAAAGCTCCGCGGAGCTTAATAATAATAATAATCCGCTCACCTTTGATATCACGGTGCAGCTTGCGCTCGCTGTGGAGGTAGTCGAGGCCCTTCAGGACTTCCCTCAGGATGACCGCTATGTGCATCTCCTCGAAGTTGCCGGCCTTCATGAGGTCCAGGGCCGAGCCCCCGCCCAGGTACTCCATGATGATCCATAGCTTCGTGCCCTGCAAAACGGCCGGGCGTAAATTTAATGAATTATGAAGGCGCCGCGCTCCGCGGAGTTTCACCGGCACTGTAATTTCGTACGCTTCGGGGAGTACGCGCGCGCGCAGGGCCCTCTCTAATGAGATACGAGTGTCTACGCGCGCTCACTGACATCCTACTACCGGCCATTAACATTTTATCGCTTATCGCTTTTAAATACTTTGCGCTACTACTGATGCAATGTTTACTCGTTTTTTTTACAAATAAAGTTTTTTGTTTAAAAATTTGTTATAAAAATTTTACGACTAAAGTATGCGGTTAGTGAAAAATGCGAAATTTACTTTTTAAGGAATTTTGATGAAAAAGTCGATTTTTATGAGAATTTATTTTTTCTTTAGGAAGCAATTTAGAGTGAATTGAAATGTTGCAGTAAAGATTTTTTTGCCTTGAGCATATGAAGCCATAGAAATTTTTTCAGAGGATATGAGAAAGACTAACCACTTTTTGAAAAACTTTAATATTATTTGCAATTTATGGCGTAACTGTATGTCCACGCAGACTAAAATACGTTCAAATTTTATAAGAAACTTCTTTTTATATTAATAACAGTTTACAAAACTTTCATACGGTAAAAGTAAATATTATGAACATTCTTATCTTAAAAATCTGACTTGATTATTCCGTATTTTGGATTCATGTGTTTATGACTTATATTATCATAGCCGCATAATGCAGTCGTAAATTAAAATTAAAAAATCATTATTGAAATTATCTCCTTTGTTAATAAGAACAAATTTCTGTTTCTGAAGAAGCTTTCAAATTATGCACAATGAAATGTATTCCATTTGTACGAAGGAAGTTCAAGTATTTATTCAAATGTAAAAGTTTGTTTTATTGTTATAAAATTAAATTGATTGATTAATTAACAGTAAGACTGAAATCTTAAATTTACTATTGATTATTTTGCAAATTACGTAAAAAACATAATAAATTGAAATAAAACGAGGTGCCCGATAAAAGGTAACTCCAGACAATCGCGTCGCTCGCGCTCCGCTTAACAAACGAAGCCGCGCCGACCAGAGCGCGGACAATCCGATAAATTTACAGTTAATCGCGACACCCGGCGGCGCTCCCGCGGCCAATAATCAGCCGACGCTCTCCTCGCGCGCCCATAAATCGCATTAAGCGCTAAAAATAGAACCGGCTCTTTTTCAACCCTTCTCCCCGCGGCATAAGCCCCGTAGCGCGCGGGGGTAATACGAGATTACCCTTTAGGATTTTCGCGCGGGTTTCGATCTCCGATGGCCCACATGTGTGCGCGCGCGTGCAACGGGGATACACAGCCCGATTATCCCGCGGCGGCGGCGCGCGGTGCTCTCTCGCGGCGCGTATCGAGCGGCCGGGGGTATAATTATAACCCGTGTATCGATGACCAGCCGGTCGCCGGCGCCGCGCATGGCTTGCGCCGGCCAATCTGGATTACGTACACTCGAGCTATCCTTCGGCCTCGATCCCGTCCCCTCCTCCCCCGGTACTACTCGAATTCACCGGCCGTCGGGATCATTTTATTGCACTTTATATTAAAGGTCTCTCGTTGCGTTTGCTCTCGGGCCCCGAGACTTTTGTTTACGCGCGCGTGGAAATTCATTTAAGAGCGACGCTTGCTCGGGACACTGCGGAGTCGATGGGAGATTGATCGCAGTTGGGCAATTTTCATGGGACGGAGTTGACTTTCCGAATGATTTATCGCACTTTGGACGCGAGATCAATTGAGCCGATATAGCGCAAAAAAAGTTTTTTTTTCTTGTATTAGTTTAACGAAGATATATTGTCGCGCTGAACTTTATGGAAAATATATTATGGCTGGTAAGTAAACAGAAAAAAGGAGCGAAACGTACAAAAATTTGATATTGTTTACAGATGACTTCTTAATACTTAAATTAAGTAGAAAAATCAAGACAGTAGTAAATAATTTTTTTTAAATAAATTCTATATGTTAATACCCTATTTTATGTAGATTCTTTATATTTTTATCATTTTTTAGGATTCCGAATATTTATCAAGGATATCCTCTATAGAATTTGCAAAATAATAATTTTTTCCCTACGGAGAGTAGTAACCTGATAGAGATCTTTATGAATACTTTGTTATATCGACGAAACAGTATATTATTGCAAGTATTTTTTTAAGAAAAAAATTTACTCCATGGTAAAAATTAGCAACGTATATAAACTTTGTAAGTTTTTACATATACCTAGTAGTTTTCTCTTACATTACCAACTTAAGTATGTCCCAACCTATAAAAAACTTAGAGCACTAAAATACATTTAAATTAGTGCATCATCCATTAGAGTTTAAAAGTGCAATGGGCTTAAAAGCATCATAAAAAATTTTCCTTTTAAAAATTTCAAGTAAAATAAAAATTGACCGACCGCAGTCGTCTGTCCCCGCTTACTAATTTAACGAACTTTTTCTCGCAGCTGTAAAATATTAACGAAACAATCTAGATAAAATGCTAGACGATAAATAAAACCCACATCCTGACAAAAAAATCGACCTTCACCCGAGACTATAAATTTATCCGTATCAAACAAAGCTTGATGAATCAATTTAATATTTCTAAAGGTTTCAAATCAAGATAAAGAAGGTTTCGAACGATACTTTCGGGCAGTCATGTTTTAACCTTTATCCATCCCGCCTCGCAGCCTAACCCGGTTTCTTCACCCTGCGCATTGCGCAACAATTTTTCGGTGTACACTGTAACCGAGCCGTTACCTCACCTCCCGTGAATTGTGTGCCTAAACGCTCGCTCTCTTTATCGCCAGCTCACGTGCTGCAGCCAGTCTAAAATTAATCCAAAAATTCTCACGGCGAGGGCGTACACACACACGAAAAAAAAACTTTCGATTTTATTTTTCCGAAGTCTAAAAAAGTGAAAGGGACCTAAAAATAAACCGGCGCGGGTTTAAAAGCAAAAACGTACGGCCGAGAATAGAGCGCGAGATAAAAGACGCCTCGCAGTCCTCGATTTAATTGTTCCCCATATCGGCGATCGCGCGCCTCCCCTTTTAATCCGGCCGCTCGCTCTCCTTCGCCTCCTTCTTTTATCTCCCTTTTGCGCGCGCGCCGCGCGGCCTTTTCAGTCCGCGCGCGCGTCGCGGAGACAAGCGGCCATAACGCGCCGCTTGCTAATAATCCACGAGCTAAAGGAGCCAGCCAGCCGATAAGAGAGCAAGGACACGACCGAGCGCGCTGGCTGTCCGCCTTTGTTTGTTTGCCCTTTATAAGCGCGCTCAGCCACCTTTTTAGGTCAATGTTTCGCGACACACGTATACACACACACATGTGCCTAGCGAGTCCGAGCCCTTTAGGAACGTCGGTCGCTTGTGTTTTTTTTTTGCGCTTGTCGCTTATCGGTGATCGTGAACCGCGGAACGAGGAAGTCGGGGGGTCGAAAACACGCGAACGGATTATTTTCCTTCCGGCGGGGAGAGACACCGGAGGCTGGGGGCTATCTCGCCTTGATGGACCGCTGACGCGGAATAAGCTAATGGCGCTGATAAAAATAGAGGACGGACGGCGCGAGGAGAGGCTGCGCTCCCCAATCGGGAAAAAATCTGCGGGAATTGGGCTGTACTTTTGAGGCGGTCGGCAGGAGAGTCGTGGGAAAAGGCCAGGGGTCGAGCGGGAGGATCAGTACAGCGATGGCGCGATATCTAAACGCGCGGCAGATATGGCCGAAGGAACGGGGGGGAGAAATGAGATGGGAAACTCTGGAAGTTTTAGCAAATCTTCCTATGAAGTAATGACGGCCTGCCAGACGAATCCAATTTTTTTCTTCTTTTCTTTTTTAGAAAGTCGATTACGATCGGGACGAATGGTGGGAGGATCCCGGTGCCGCCGTTCCTCATGACAGTTAAATAACAGCGGTATTTTAGTTCTCGTGACTTTGCAGTACGTGACGGCACGACTTTATTCTAGAATCCTACATCTTCTTAAAAACATTTTTTTTTAACGAGAACACGTTTCTGTATGCAATTGTGAAGTTATCATTATTATAAAGTTATTATAAACATTTTTAATTTCACTTTATTTTTTCCTTGAATTTACGATCTAAACGATTAAGAATTTTATTATAGAATTAAAAAAGCACACTCAACAAAATTTTTTTTTAAATTGGTTTTTAAATTGGTAGAGTTCCCCCTTAATTTTGTCTTAGCTGTTCTTCCGTAAATTTAAGATCTAGATGCGTGAGAAACATTGACTGCGTCGCATTTAATGGAGAAAATTCCTTTTAAATATTTATTATTGCGGTATAAAACTTTGTTTGGCAAAGAAAAGTTTTCTTATGGAAATAAATGAATTGCCGAGACAACAAAGTTTCTTTCGCCTTGCTCCGTGCCAAGAATAAATGAGGACTAAGCAATTTGAATATCCAAACGAAAACTTAACTTGAAAATTATAATGTAAAAAAAATGAAGCAAGACAAAAGTGCTTACTAAATGCAAATAGAATCTCAACTCGATTGTACATTATAATTTTTTATTCGCCAGCAAAATCCAACTAACTTCGTACGCTCAATTAATTTTTACTCTATTAATAAATTCCAACAAAATACTTTATTATTATTTTAGAACGACACGGTAAATATTAACAAAATTATTAGTCAACGTGTATTTTTAGAGTAATTAGAAAATTTAAACTCAACACTTATGTCGTTACTCTATTTTAAATAAACAAAACATTAAATTAAAGTGTTTTAAATTTTGGCGTTAACCAGTCGAATGTTTAACCGTTAACCAATCAAATCTCTTCTTTCGGAGTTTCGCAACGTGCTATACAATCATTTTTATGAGAAGACCAGTTTCACGTCGCACCCGAAAAAATGTAGCGTAAAACCATGAATTTCACATTTCGGGAGGCAAAAAAATACTGGAGCTACTTCTGAAGCCACGTAGGAATTCAACGATTGATTTTCCGAAACGCTCGGGTGAGCCCGCGGCGCGGACGAGCGGCTCAAGGGTCAAGGGCTCGAGGCGCGCGCGGCCACTTCGAAAAATCTCCTCCTTCGTTGCTCGCCTGAAATATTCGTGCCTAGCGCCGCGATCCAGGCGCAGCAGCCCTCTTTACGACCCATGGAGCCCGCGAGAGCGCACTTCTTGCTTATTCCGCGTAAACAACTGGCCCGGCGATCGAAAGTTTCGAGAGCGCCGCGCATATTTATCGCCGACTGTCTCCCCCTCCCCCCTGCTTCTCTCGTACAGACCGTGATTTTCCGGCGTGGTGAACTCAAAGCGAGCGAGAATTTTGCCTTTTCCTCGGCGCGGCGCCTACCAGTGCTTTCGAATGCATTGTTTTTGAGTGCTGTCATTTTCGAGCGCCACGCCGAGGGAAACTGTGCGCTAATCGTCACTTGTGGGAATGAGAAATGCTTGATTACGAGACCTGACGCTTAGGAAAATAAGTGCAGTGAAATAATGGGCGTTCGGAATACAAAGACTGCGTAAAGATTGTGTACTATTCATTTCTGGTATGAATTACTTTAAATATAATTTACGACAAAAATAAAATAGAAAATTAACAAATATTTAAAATTAATAGTAAGAGAGCGCAGAGAAGTTTTAAATTCACCAATAGGATCTAAATTAATAATTAGAAACGGAAGAATTAAATTCCATTGTCTCCTGAGTCTATTATACGTATAATAAAAACCAATTTTTACAAAGCGGACGAAGAGATTCGCAAATTGTTCGATACATTTCTTGATGTAAAAAGACTTACTAAATGCAGATTATTAATGAATAATTATTATCGAATCTCAGTAAATCAACCACTTCCCTCCGAATCATCAATTTATTAGACCGCATCAACAGTAAATCAGCGTTTCAAAATGGAGCTCATAACAATTCTTCCCCATCCTAAAAAATTCCGTCGCGATAAACGCCGATCGCAGCCAAACCAAAGCGTGTCACCCGAGATAAGCAATGCGCTCGGGGCGCCGACTGAATAATCGCATCGCGCGCGGGGGTTTATACAGCAAAAGTAAAAAGAAAGCCTCGCGGCCGCCTGATATAAATCCTCCTCATTACTCCGGCGGGGGCGAGGTCGCCGATCAGTTTCGCCGGCGCGCGGCGCCTCGTTTTTCACGCGCGGATGTATACGCGTGCGGGGTTCGTTCAACTCGCGTGCCGGCGCCCGCTAAATCACGCGCCCACCCGCGACCTTCTCAATGATGGAGGAGATATCGCCGCGAGATGAGGAGGCCGGTGCGCGCGATGGATTTTCCCGGGGGCCGCAAGGACGCCGTGGGGGCGCGGCTGCGTGTGCAGACTCGAGGGGTGGAGAGGTCGCCGCGCGAACCTTGAACTTTGGGGGCTGCGGGGGCGGCTCCTTTAATAATTGTCGCGTCTTTTTAGCTCGAATAACTTTTCGCGCCGGCTTTGAGGGAAAAGGGAGGAGCCGCCGGCTTTCACGGAGGCTGAAAGGGAAAAGTTTTCAGCGAGTTCAAAGTGGCGACGGCGTTTAAGGAAGTTTCCGCCTTGTCTCGCGCTTAATGGATTTATATATTGTCGTTTAATAACGGGAGCCATGAAACAGAATCACTCCTGGTGGAAAAAAAAGTCTTATCGTCAAACGATTTTTCACGGACCTTTTCTTTATTAAAAAATGACGGAGTAAAGCTATTGTACACATATACCTTATATATCCGCATAGTGAATTATGATGAAACTTCTTATAAAAAGAAGGTATAGCGATATTACTATTTTTAACGTTCTATCTTTTTTATAACGAAATTACTTTAAATAAAAAACTATTTTTTTTCCTTATGTAAAGAAAAATATGCACACTGAATCTGAGTCGTTATTCTTACGAATTAAAATTAACTTTTAGTATTTTTCAAAAAAAATACTACGGTTTTTATCTGACCAGAGAATAGTAAACATCACTCCCTCACGAAAAAATCGTGATCCATTAATTAATTACACCTCCAAAGCTTACTTTACTAAAGAAAAAAAAGATTCATTACGATTACCGCACGACCGCAGCGAAAGTTAAGTAATTACTTCGCACTGGACAATCCGAGTTTGGAATGATTTCCCCGGCTCGCCGCACAGAATCGCAGACTACAAAAAACGGATAAAACAAGGGAACGAAATCCGCGAGAAATTAACGGTCGCGGCGCAATCAATCTTGTCGCCGGACTATCCCCCCCGCGAATTAAAAGGGAGCGACGGAAAATCGCGCATTTCCAAGTTCATGCATAATGAATAATCCCCGTGTTCTTCGCGGACGGTCCGCTTGTTTTTTTATTTTTTTTCACGCGTAACCCCCTCGAGTGTCGCTGGCAGTGATGGACGACGCGACGGAATTAATCTCGGCGCGGAGGAGAGCGCGACGCGATATTAAACGACGATAAATCGCGCCGCTCGCAAAAAGCCCCGCGGACAATCGACTCGAGGGTACCGGCGATCGACGCGAAATTGCCGCCGGGATTTTCGTTCGTTAGAGGGGCTAATTGACGCGGGGCACCTTTTCTCCGCGGTCGAATTGCGCTTTTCAATCTTCCGTTGCTCCGCGGAATTTTAAACGCTTTTATTGGACGCGCGAGATTTAAAGCGAGGCGAGGAGACTTCGATGAATCGCGCGCTAATTGAAAATAGAAAATCGTTAGGTTGCTTGTATGCGGTCGATTATGAGTTTTATAAGCTTTAATATTTTACGACTGTAAATGAAGGACGAAGAACGACAGGCTTTTTAAATACGAGTACGTGAGGTAAAGTAAAAGTGAATGTAATGAAAAAGATACGTTCGCGCGAGTCTGCTTACACAATAGACGGTACGACGATCACACGTATATGAATTGCACGTTTCGTAATTCTTTAAAAAATATTTGTAGTATTTTGTTTAGAAAAATGTTTGTGATAAATTTCTCGTTTACTTTCATTTTTTATTTAATGCTTCTGTGTTGCATCACATATAAATTGTATATTACTGTGGGCATTATCTATACCCATTCATTACTAATAACTGAATTTTAGAAATATACTGTCGCTCAGGGTATAGATTCTACTCCAAACGAGGGCGGCAACAATACCTCTTGATAAGCAGCGCAACAATTATTACTCTATTGCAATATCGATTTTGTAGTAAAAGTGTTTAGAGAAAATATAGTTACTTTTGAACGGAAATCTAGTACACTAATTTAGAGTAATTTTGTTCCTAAAATATTCATGTTTGTTTGTTGAATTATTGGACTGTGCCATATCTAAAAGTCGAAGAATATTTAAATTTGAATGATAAATATCTCGAGAATCCGGTACATTATTATAATAAATTTTTATTAAAGCAATAATTAATAAAATAACAATTACTAATTACGAAATTACATAAGTTAATTTCACATTAATTAAAATGATCGGAAAATGATTCATTTAAAAGATGCAGATTTTCGACGGAAGTTCAAAAGAAGCGCGCTTTAGGGTCATTCCTCTGCACAATCACGCCCTCGCGGAAGTCGCCGCATGAAAGCGGCGTTCATTGATCAAGCAGCCGAGCGCCCGCCCCGCCAATCGCGGTGCTCCGTCGAGGAGAGCGGATCCCCCGGAGGTACACGCGCGTGCAATACAACAGTCCGGCAGGAAGGTCCACCGTGGCCTTGGCGCCCGGGCGCGGTGAAAGCGCCGCGCGCGGCGATAAAAGAGTGCAGTGCCGATGACCCGGCGCGATACGCGCCCCGGCTTTTCGATTTGGCGGGCGCCGACGAAAGGGAGGCAATCGTTTCTTTTTCTTTTCGCGCCCGCGCGCGGTCGGGCCTAAACGCTCCCCCGCGGTCTGGAAATAGAGCGCCTATCGCGCGCGCCGCTCGAAATAAATGCCCGCCTCGATTACCCTGATTGCGCGCCGGCCGCATAGGTGCCCCCCTCGGGGGGATTGGAGCTTTACATTGATTTCGCTGGTTTCGTCGGGATTATTTATCGCTCCGAAATGGTGCACGCGGTCGCGGTGATATTTAGAATTAGAATGAACGTGGGTGCAGTTTATTTTTGTCGCGATGTTATACACTGGTTCTTTCTAATTAAACTGTGCACTGAAATGTTAATTTAATTATTCTCGGTGATATAATTTAATGTGAGATAGCTGGCTTGGAAAAAGTGCTAATTAGTACACGCTGCTGTTCGTTTCGAATATAAGACTGGAGATGTAACGAATATCGTAAAAAAATCTTGTAATTAAAAATGTTAGCTTCTTTTTTTTCGAAAAAATAAAGTGAAGAAAAAATTGATTATATAATTTATAAACAAACGAATTAAGATTTCCGTTTTTATTTTTATACGATTATTATATAATCATTTATAAAACTAAAATATGAAAGTAGTACACCTATGACTTATAGAAAGTATTATACTTAGCGGAAGATAAACTTGAGAAAGATTAATGTTATGTAGTTTCTATTTAAAATCTTATAGGTATGCTCTCATTCAAGATTAGAAATGATCTATAAATTCTAGCTGATAAAAGCTTTCCAGCTGTGATTTAAAGCGCCAGGCGGACATAAAAATTATTTAAACTTCGAAACATTTTAAAAATTTACCCACCACCTAATGCGATCGTAAATTCAAAACGGCTTAATAAAAATATTACCATTCATCACTGTCGAATGACGATTAAGAAGCATTGTACACAGCAAAACGACTGTACAGTCAAATCGAATTTATCTTTAAGTTTAAATAAATTAGTTCCGCTGCCGGAGAAAAGAAAAACGTAACATTACGCAATATTTTGCCGAGCGCCGATCGTAGGCCAGAAAAAAAGTCACGTAACGCGGAGTCAATCATTTTTGATGTCTCATTGTTCCGCGATACACTTCGAGGCGACGCTAAATGTTAATCAGCGACTTTCTAACGTCCGGCGTGTGTGCATATGTACCCTCCGGAAAAAAGTCGACCCAGAGAAGGCGACGCTTGAGTAATGCCGCAGGGGCGAGAAAGAAGCTGCACCTCCGCGCGCGCGCGGCTTTAATAGTCGCGGATGACATCAAGCCGCGCGCGTAGGCCGCCTCCCCGCGGACGCGCCGTGTCATCATCGCTCGCCGGCTTCGCAATTGCATTGTTTTTCCCCACCCCCGCGGTTTCGCCGGCGACGTCTCTCCCGGCGGCGATTGCACGCCCGCGGGGCCAATGGAGCGCGCACGGTTATTGCATCGAGAATAAATTGCTTGCCACTTCTCTTTTCTTTTTTTATTTGCTGGCAAAATTCGACGCGTTTCGCGCGTTTGTTTTCACACGTTTTTAGTAAAATTAGAAAATGTTCGGTTAATAAAAAACAGTTTCTAAGGGTACTTCCTCGTTTATAATCCTTAAAACGTACGTTGAGCAAAAGTTAATTTAACTATGCGCCATAGTAAACCTAAATATATATTGTTACTAGAATTATTGGTTTCTTCAGTCGTTAGTACAAAGTATTTTCTTATAGTGAATAGAAATAGAGGGTATAGTTAATACTGAATTGGATTTTACTATTTCAATATAAAATTCAACCTTATGAAAACAGTCTACGCCTTTTATATAGATATGTTCACTGTATAGTTATCTTATCAAATACACTATAATAATCGTAAAAATACCTAAAATTTTATCGGTAACGTTTTTTATACCTTCTATACTATTAGAAACCCTATAAGAACTTTCTAGTAATTTCTTTAATCGTTTTTTTCTCAGTGCATTAGTCTAAATGACAGGATATATGACATTACATTTTAATTTTTGAAATTAGATAATAAATCGGAATGGCTTTTATTAACAAAATTATATAAAATATAAGTTGTAGATAATTAAAAAAATTTTAAAACTTATTATCTATTTAAACAAGCAAAAAATTCTTGGATTCAAATTAAAATACTAAATTCAAATTAAAACCTTTTGAATTTTGGCGCCCTACAATCAAATATTTATACCGATCAACCAATCAAAGTTTTTTCAAAGAAGATTATGGAGCTTCGATTTTAACGCGTCGGAGCGTGAATATTATTAAATGACGAGTGATTTTTTTCCTCACTCCCATTGGTCGCTTTTACTATCTGTCGAGGCGGGTGTGTGTGCCTCGTGAGTGACGGCCGTTGATTGACGGGGAAAGAGCGCGGCTAATTTTAGGCGGTGGCGCCCACGCGACGCCGGATACACATCGACAGCTATTTTCATTCGCATTACAATTCGATTTCCGCGGCGCGCTGACCGGAGAGTTAAGTCTGTGTGCCGCTTTTCCCTTGACTTTCCACTTTTGGAACGATCCTGACTCACTCCGGCCGAGTCAATTCGAAGGGAAAGGAGCGAGAGACGACAGCCGAATGCTTTACGACGCGTGTAAACACAACTGGTAATGCTCCGTATTAATGAGAGCCAATTACATTGTAAAATATTTATAATGTTATGCTTTTCCATTCGAAAACACTTCGCGTGACTTGCCGGTTTTTAATATCGGCTATAAAATATCAGACAGCTGCAATGCGTATTGTTAATGGGAGCCTTATATCTTGGAAATCGTTTGATTTTCTTCGTACGTACGGTATACGCGTATATTTTACAAGATGTAAAATTTTGTTACGCTTTAGTTAATGTCGACGATCAATTATTTTCACATTGATTGAAATTAAAGTTAAGTGACTCGTCCTAAATTTGATAGCAATAAATTTTTATCCGTAAGAAAGGTAGGACAAAATAAAGATTAATTTCTTGAAAAAGATTCTTTATATGTTTGAAAAAAAGTAAAAGCAAGAGTTTTGAGTACATTTGAAAATTTGCTTTTTGCAGATTTTGAAATCAGCTGAGCAATCACGCGCATGCGCAGCTACTGAAAGTGAACGAACCTAACCTATATCACGTGTAAACTTGTAAAGGGAGACCGTTAATAGAAATGAAATGAGATCTTAAGTTTGTTCTTTGTGTAAACAAAATTAGAATCAACTTATTAATCTATAAATCAGATTAAACTTCTAAAAGTTATTATTTTATTGTAAATTAGCATTCAAAAAAAGTAATCAATAAAAGTGAAAGCATTTAAAGATGATGCAAGATTTAGATCTTAGCGACACTAAAAATAGTGTGACAACATTTGCTGAATTTCAAGACTTTATGCAAGTTTACAAAAATTTAGAGACACCAGAACTCAGAGCAAAAGTGAGAGCTACTTCAATTGGCTTTGTGAATAAATTTAACGAAAGCAAAGTTAATGTAAGCGAACATGGCACATTTGATAAAAAATTTATTTCATCTGCTCCATATCATCACTTTTTAACATCAGTTGGTGAAGTGAAACCTTATTCTATAGCATTTCATGAAATAATAGATTATACAACTGGTGAAATAGTTGATAGTCTTCACATTAATTTTATAGTTCAATTGTTGTGGACAATTACCGAATATATGCTTGCTGCTCAAAATCCAAAAATGACAATACTTTATGGTACATGGAAAGGTAAAGGTCTGTTGCAAGAACCAGAAATGGAATTTCGCATACCGTTTGATATTAAAAAGGTACAAATTAAAACATTTAAAACAAAAGATCCAGTTAAAGCAGTTCATGGATGTCATCGTTCAAAAATATCAATTTTTAAATATGTTGATAATAAAGTTAGGATTGTCATCTCAAATGCTAACATGCAGGCTGTAGATTGGCAGCATAGATCACATGGGTAATTATACTTTTACCAAATAATTTAAATCTTTTTATAAAAAAATGATTTATTTGAATTTTCTTTTAGTATTTGGATATCACCTTTCTTACCACTTCTACCTGAAACTGCTGAGGTTACTGATGGAGAGTCTCCAACAAAGTTCAAAAAAGATTTTTTGAAATATTTGTGTCAATACAAAAATGAAGAATTATTTGAATGGCAAGCCTTAATTCGCAGAGCTGACTGTTCAGCTATAAATGTATTCTTTGTTGCTTCTGTACCTGGTGTTTTTGAAGGACCTGAAATGTACGAATGGGGACACAAAAAATTAGATGCAGTACTAGCTGCACATGCCTCTTTGCCAAAAGATGCACAAAAGTGGCCAGTTGTTTGTCAGTGTTCTGCGGTAGGATTTTATGGTAAAGATTATCATAGCTGGCTATCATCGCACATTATTGCACCTATGTCTAGAGAAAAGAACAAAAAAGTTGTATTTTTGCCTGATTTTAAGTTTATTTATCCAACTGAAAAGAATTACAGTATTAGTTATGATGCCGAATTTGGTACCACACCTCTTATGTATTCTAAGAGTATTTATTTAAAACAAAAGTGGCTTAAAGATTATTCTTAGTAAGTCATTGGAAATTTAATAATTATATAAATTAATTTAATTTTCATTTATAATTTTTTTTTATTCACATTTAGTCAATGGAAAGCTGATAAAGTCAATCGTACTCAAGCATTGCCACGTACATCTTATACAAGAATATCTCCAGATGAAACTGAAATTTCATGGTTTATTTTGACTAGTGCTAATATCGGTAAAAATTCTTTGGGTAAAATGAAGGAAGAAGGTAAGATTCAAATCCTTCATAACTATGAAGCTGGAGTTGTTTTCATTCCTCAATTCATGGTAAGTAAACCAAAATTACAGAAGATAAATTTTCTTGATTAAAACAATGTAAAATTTTGAAAATTTTATTTACAGATCAATGCGATGACTTTTCCAATAAAGTCATCTTCTTCTGATGTACCAGTTTTTTTACTACCATATGACTTACCACTGATAAAGTATGAGGAAGATGATGAACCATCTGTACATTCCCCATAGAAGAATTTTACAGAAGAAGAACCTGAGACTGTGATTATCGAAGCAGAGTCGCCTACAAATTTGTTTGCTTACGAATAAGGAATCTGGTAAAAAAACAGAATATACTTAACTAAACTTGAGACATTCAAAGAATGAAGCAGACCAATTTAAAAAAAAAGAATAGACTAGTGATGTAGAAATTGTATAAGGAATGAGCCAAAGTAGTAAGAAAACAATGAGCAGAATAAAGGTTCTGATGTGGACCAACTGTACGAAGATTATAGCGATGAACAGTACTGACAATAAGTTCTGAAGCTATCTGTAATATAAGGATTTTTAAACTTTTACTGAAAGTAATTACTATAACAATAGTAAATATTCAAATTTTTTATATCTTTGTATCTGTTAAATCTATGTACTAAACGGTACATTTATATTTAAATGTACAGACTATAAAATCACTATTTTAAAAGAAACAATTTAGGTAATTTCATATCGACCTTGAAAATATTTCTGTTGTAGATAAGCGATGTTGAACAACCTTGAATTTTCACAAATAATGAGAATTATTCAGCAGAATCATAGCACCTTACCTTTAGTTACCTTTAGTTATAAAAAATAGTGATAGATATAAACAATAGTGAAGAATAGTAAATCTGAAAGAGTAATTTATTGAATTGAAAACAAAACTTTGTAAACTGGCTTTGTAAAGAATGTACAAGCTGTATTCTTATAGCACCATATCACTAAATAATATATCATCAATTACAGAAAAAAATAATTTAAAAGTGCCTTATCTGTATTAATGAAAACGTTGAGATATTAGGATGTGATATTATGATTATTTACACATATTTTATTATGTAATTTAGTGAAATAAGCTACTTTAGACAGGAAGATTCGTAACATTTTCGTACTAAGTAATAATTCCAATTCAAAATTGTTGAAATATATTATTTTTCATTATATTTATAAATGCTCAAATTGAGTTCTATTATTATAAGTTTTGTATGCATTGCGCGTTAAACTTTGTACCGATAGATTATTTATAATAAAATACTTTACCCCTACAATAAAGTAAAATAAAGTTCATTTTCAAATAAAAATTGTGATGTCCTTTTTATTAAAAAATGGTACACAAAGAAAAAAAATCAAATTTAGTTATTACGAATCATTGTTCCATTCAACAAATTTTCCCCAACAAAAACCCTTCCGCGCGCTCTCCAACCATTTATTTCCGAAACGAAAGCAAGAATAAAACTTTTCCAGTCCACCGGCGCTTTACAAACACCGCGGTAATTCCGGCAAAATTAAAAAAAAAGCGCTGCACGTTTCCGCGCAAACAAAAGGATCGTCGAAAACGAAGAGGCCGAGGAGAGGGAGAACAGCCCCCAATTGTCCGGGCAGCCTGTCATTATTTCGCGGGCGCGCGAAAGTCGAAAAAAGGCCGCGTACGCCCCGCGCATTACACAAACCACCGAGCGGAGCGACGACACAGCCGCGAGTGGCCGATTACCCCGCGCGCGATCCTCGTGCGGCCGCGCAAGACCCGCGAATTACGGTGATAGCACCGTATAGTAGTACGTATATACAGGGGGCCCGAAAAAGGCCGAGGCGTGGCGAGCCTTGCCCCGGATCGTGCCGGTCGCGCGCCGCTTCACACAGGCGCGCGCGCGAGAGAGAGACGGCCGCGCGCAATTAATTCCGAGCGGACGCTTCCTTCGATGAGCGGATGTGCTCGTTTCGCGGCGGCATTATTCAGCGGGGAGCGCGCGCGCGCGCCTCTTTTACGCTCGTAAATCTACGATTTTTTTTTCCAAGCGGGGACGCGACTTGTTTATGCGCGCGGTCGACGGTTCTGTACGGTCTATGTTGATTCGATCTGTGCGTATATATGCATCACGATTCTGCGTTACAGATCGATGTTTGACGAAGCGACGCGCGTGAAGTTTGCGTACGAGTGAACTTGGATTATTGTTTGAGGAAGTAAATCACAGTTTGACGACTTCAATCTTTAGTAAGTTTTGTATGAACTAGAGAAATGTATTAAAAAAGTTACCAGTTTTCTGCTCTCTAATGTTAAATTAGTGAAAAATTTCTAAATGCACAGAAACGAGAGAAGCGTGCTCGACTAACGATTAATTAGTAATTTCAGTGCATTTCGACATTTTTCACTAATTTAACTCTAGACAGTAGTATCTTTGGTAAATATTCAAGCTTGATGAAATTTGCATTGAAATATTTTGTAAACTTTTATACTATTGTTGTAATTAAAGTGAAATAGCGGTATAACGATAAATATGAAAGAGTACAGCTATTCAGACAAGGAGAAAATTGTATGGTAAAAATGACTACGTAGTTAGCAATTTTCGAATTAAGAGTTCCCCTTGTAATAAAGGTTACCACAAATCCTAATGATATATTAGTAGTATATAGTACGATAGAAATCATTTGATCTGAAGATTACTGAACACATAGTAATTTTAGCAAAACAATTAGAGAAACTTTTATCGAGCCATTCTTTCCGTGTACATTTTCTAGTAGAATAGATTTCAGCACCGTTACAAGAAAAATGGTTACTTTTTCTTAATCTACTTGTTTGAATGTAATTAAGTAAATATTGCAACTGTAACTAATGCCGATATATTCTAAAACTATCCTTACCTTTGCAGCAACAATGTCTTCTCTTCATCAATTTTGTAAATCATTAAAATCTCGCAACTAATAATGCGTTACCTTTTGAAAAAAAAATTTCTTTCCTCAAAGTGTAAAAAAGTTAACATTCCACATTTGTTGCGACAAATCGTCACAACTAATTCTCGCTAAATAGAAAAAAAGTATCTTACAAAATATCCCGTGAGCGTTGAAACAACTCGAATCTCCAGCTGTCATAGTTTCGAAATAATCGCGGCGAAAGAACGAATGACTCGCCATAGACGACTCACTTCAAGATCTTCCGGCGCGCGAAAGCAAAGAGTCACGCCGAGGGAATAGCGTCTCCGGGGGGATACGCGCAACCGAGGATCCGACCCAATTGTTCACGGAAATACTTTCTCGCGACGGCGGCTGGGCATGACTAACTCACCTTGAGGTAGGATCCGTAGTATTTGGTGACGTAGGGGCTGTCACACTGCGACAGGACCATGATCTCCTGCTGGATGTCCTCGATCTCATCCTCGGCCTCTTCGAGGTCGATGATCTTGATCGCGACGACCTGCTGGGTCCGATTGTCGATGCCTTTGAATACCTCGCCGAAACTACCCTTTCCGATTCTCTCTTGTTTTGTAAATATCAGCTCGGGGTCCACCTTCTGTAAGAAACAACGAATTTATGTTGTTTAGTTGGTGTTATAATATTCAAGATGATAATGTACAATAATATTCGTCAATAAGGAAGATGTGACTTGACATTGCGTAAATAAATGCAGTTTATATTCGATTTTTTTTATCTACGAAGGTATAAGGTCTTAATTTTTCTAAAATGTCGAGGGACCGCGCACTTCAGAAATCAATAAAGATTTTCAATGATTTCTAATGATTTCCTAAGATTTAAATCTTTGGAAATTATTAAAAATCGTTGATAATCTTTTAATGGTATCTGGAGCCCCTCGTAAAAAGTTACTTACAAAAAGTAATCCAGTTTAATGAAAATTGCTACTGTACCAATTTTTATAATGATTACCAAGATAGGCACTTAGTCCTACTTCAGTAAATTTATTATAAATTCTTGGCGATGGAAGAAACTTGTTAAAAATTACCATGAATTACGAAAAAAATCTCATCTTTTTGTAAAAATTGCCATAGATACGTCAAATTTTATAATAACAATTGTAATTTTTCCAAGGATTATAGTAATCTATCTCAAGTTTCCAATATATTATAAAAATCCTACGTATTTTTCTCAACGCAAGATTACCATATTACTTTCCTAAATTACAATTTTTGTAAAAAGGTTAGATAATTTTTAAAACACAACTCTCCATCGCGAAATTTGAAAAAAGGGTACCATTTGCTTCCGCAAAGAAACGGCCGGCACATCAGTAAAAGTCAGCGGCAGAATAAATTTTCAGCACGACGCCGAGTCCGCTGAAAGGCGCACAATGGCTCGAAGATAGTCTCAATTGCAGAGGCACTGTTACGTAAAGATAGAAAAATGATTCATTTTCAAGCGGAGCAACTGGATCGAGCCGCTCGCGACTCAGTCACAGCTGAATGAATTCGCGCAACGAACGCCGGCGTTATATAACGCCCCCCATGACAGCCTTTGTTGCCGATGTTATTGCGAATACGCTCCGCCGCGGCGGATATTGGAAAAGTTTCTCCCGGCGGAATTAAGGGTCCGCGGTGCGTCGACGACACCTTGACCTCCTTGCGCCACTCCACCGTTTCGCGTACGTACAATGAAAACTACTCGTAGAAAATACACCCCCCAAGGTCGGTGTAAATTAATTCTCCATCGTACGTACAAAATCGATACGCGAAGCTCGTCCCGTTACGTAATGTCCCGTTAACTAAGAGAAAAAAGGGCAATCAAGCCTCGCCGTCGTTAAATCGAAGCCCGCATCGACCGAGCGCCACACACGGCGTAAAAATAAATAATAACAGCGAAAGTCCCTTAACGCGACGAGCGTATCCCGCGCGCGCGCAAGTATACACCCCGCCGGGAGAAAAACTGGCATCGATCCGAGGTAGAGCGGCGCGCGGTGCGTGTAATTCCGAGGTGGAGTCCAGCTGCGCGGCGATCGCGTAAAAATTTAATAAAACGCATAAATCGATCGCCACGGCGGGTTTATCGCCTCGGCGTTTTCTAGCCAGGCGCGTCCTTGCCGGGATTAATAAATGCAGTTGCGCCGGCTGCTGCGGGCCAGCTGACGATCGCAGCCTCGCGCGACCTAACGGATGCTCCGGATGACGTCACGAGCGGGAGAAATGAATCTCCGTCTCTGTCTATCTATCTCTTTCTCTTTTTCTCCCTCTTTCTCTCCCGGCGAGAGCGACGGCCAATTAAGCGCGCGGACGCCCCGTCGATCGAAAAGGATTACGGTGCGGTGCGTTTTTTTTTTCTTTCTTTCGGTGCCTCTCTTTTGGATGCATCGGAGATGAGGTGGAAGCCGGGGTATAACGAGCGGCGGTCGAGGCGACCGTATGGTCGTGCGCCTTGGGTAATCGGTGGCTCGGATCGACGCCGCGCGCGCGCGGTAATTAGCCGCGGAAACGCGCGCGGGCTTTTAAGGATTCGCCGGAGCCGGATTTTTCAGGTCGCCTATGTTAATTAGACCGCGAGAGGTTCGTTCAATTGCCCACGTCGCTGATGACTAATACACTTCGGGAGGGTACTCGTGGTTCCTCTGCGTATGGTTCGGAGTAATTAGCATAACACAACAGCTGAGGTACTGACCTGACTAAGCGGATTTTTTTTTTGTCCGAGTAAATATGGCGCGGAGTGGTGCTTTAATATTTGACGCAAACTTTGCGGGATTGACAAATGGGAGTGTAAACGCTGGGAGCGGACGATTTTTTTATGATTAATTACGCGTAGTGGAACGCAATCGATTTGGATGTTACTCATGAATATGCATTGTAATATTCTACGGGCGTAATTTATGAAAAAAATTACATTGTATGAATCACGGAAAATTCGAATTTTTAAAGCTTACTAAATTATTATTCTGTTTTATGACGTAACGGTAAATTGAAAATATTAAAATTAAAAATGATCAATAAGTGACTCATCATACAGGCTGCTTGGTGTAAGTTCATCTTCGTTGCATTCGTGTATCGATAGCAACAATGCCTACTATGTTAGTAATGCGTGAATAATTTTCTATTGTTTTATATTCTATTGTAAACTGCGCAATACACGCAACTTCTATCGATTGATTGTGATTTTATTGTCGGAAAAAAACACTTACATTTGAAGGTTTCGGAAATAGTAAGTATGCTGACCTGACTCTAAGAACCATGTAATTCATCATCATTAACTATCGCAATACACTTGACAATATAATCCCAGTGCTAATATAATAAAGTACTATGTAACAAAAATTGTCACTGGAAGTGAAAAAAAAACATAATCAATCTCCGTTGAAGCTGAACACAGTATACATATATACGTTATTTTATTACATACTTTTTGATGATAAACATTCTTCAAATTTTCTTCGACAAAATCCAATATAAAAATGTAAATTCACCAATATTTCAAACTTAGTAATTATATTCATAAATCGAGATGACAACAATAAAATATCCATCACCTTTCATTAAAAATTTCCCCGTAACTTTGCACCACCACGTCGACCGTTCACGGAGCATAATGGAGGGGCTTAATCGTAAAGAGCCTTTTTTAAATACTCCCGCTCGGCTCATAAAAATCTATTAAGCGTTTTATCGCGCGAAGATTCGACTGGCACTCCACAACCGCGCGCACACACACAAGCTCCGACGAGCGAAGGCGTTTAATTCCCGCCGCGGCGAGAATCCCGCCTCCGAGCCGTCGCCGCGCGCATATTAATGAAAGGTCCATAAACTCTCGGGGCATTATGCGGGGGTGTGAGCGGCGACGTTATTGCGCGCCGATTGAATGCGGCACCGGCCGCGGAATAATCGGAGCCACCGTACAGCCGACCAATTCCGCCGGGGCGCGCGAATCTGCAAGGCAGATCGACTGATGGATCGCGCGCCTCTCCTCTACACGTATATCTCGGACGAGCGCGTCCGGAGGCTTTGGCCGTCCTCCGCGAGGTCGCTCGCCTTTTTTCTTTCGCCTTCGTTCGTTTTTCTTTCGGGTCGCGCGAGGAAACGAGTCGCGGGCGATGCACAGCGGCCCGACGAGATTTTCCGAACGGTGACGAGGTTAAGCTGGCGCGCCCGGGGGAAATTGACGGCGCGGGAAATTTCAAGCGCAAAAATTGCGTTTGCAGCTGAGGGTTCAAAGCTTAACCCTTTAAAAAGGGGTTTGCGCCTGCGGCGAATTTCCTTTCCCGGTGGAGCGCTTTTTTTTTATTTTAGTTTTGCGCGCTAAGCGATGCGCCGTGGGGACGCGGCTTTTTGCTAACTTTTCCCATATTAGTTTTACGAATTGGTGCGATGGTAAGGTGTTAGAGATTGGTAATGTTCAGAGAAATATTTCGTTACTCGATCGAATGCAGTTACCGAATAATAATGTGTAACTGTATCACTTATTTAATGTGAAATATTAATGTATTTTAATGAAATATTCCACTTTTTTGGTTAAGTGGAAGACTTTTGAAGTAGAATAAGTAATTATTTACTTATTTAAGTGATAAGTCACTTATTCAACTTTTATCTTATTGCAATTACGAAAAGAAAAATGACTGCAGTAGTGGCATTTACTTAAATTTTTATGTTTTAGCGAAACTTTTACTACAAAATCTTTTACAGATATAATTGTTTATACAATATATGTATTAAATATTTTATAATAAAAACTACATTTTAGAAGTCTAACTGATTTTAATCTACTAAAAAATTGATTCAAATTAAGTAACTTTTCTAATTCAAACGTTAAACATGCTCATGTAAGTATATCATAATCCATTTCCATAAATTATTAAATACAAGGTCGAATTATTACTTACAATTTATATTCATTAAAATGAAATAAATATTTATCACATTAATTTTTTACTATCTGTACGTATGACAAGCCACTTGTTTTGTAAGTTAAAACTTTGAATGTATTAACCTCTTACTAGTATTCCGTTTTTAATGTTTTATTAAAGCGTATAGTGCCTAACGCGCAGAAGCATTCTTTATGGCGTACGATAACATTTCGATTTAATTTTTTTCCAACGCAGGTATACACACTCGAACGGAAAACATCGTACAAAATATGGATGAAAACAAGATCACGTCCGCCGTCAATTACACGAGATCGAATTCATATCCCTCTCTCGCGCTGAAAATAAAAAAAATCCATGGAAAAAAAACCACTGCGCAGAACCATAGGAAAACAGACCGGCGTGTCGTGGCACTCGACGTCACGCACCGTGAAAAAAAAGAGAGAAAAAAACCAGGACTAAACAAGAGGGAGGGACGGAAAAAACGCGAAAAACCAATCAACGGGGCAACAAAGCCGGCGCTGCATTACGCGCAGGCGGGGTATATACGGAATATACTATATATACGAATAGGTAACCGTGAGCGGCGGACATACATCGTCGCAGCCGCGGAGAGTCGTTGGAACGAGCTGCGCTCGATGGGCAGGGCCGAGTTCGCGGCCGAGGCGCTGACTGCGGTGCCGGTGTGCCCCTCCGAGCGCAGTTCCGGGTCCCTCCCAGCTGTAACAGCGCTTCCGCGCGGCGTGATGTTCGCGCGCGCTCCTATGCTGCCGGCGGGCGAATCACAATTAACCCGAGGAGAAAAGACGACCGGGTCCCTCTTGTGCCCTTCCGCCTCGCGAGTGCCGCAGCGTCGAGTAGGTCACATGGACATGCAAGAAAATCTACGAAAAAAATTGTGTAAGAGGGTTCAAAAACTGGTGAAAAAATTGTTCAAGTTCACCTTTTCTTTCATTTTTTTCTTGTTCTATTGGCTATAGAGTAGATGAAACAAATGAAAAACACGTGATATCGAAATATGAATGAAGCGCACAATGAGTATTTTGAATTTTGGACTTTATTCACAGGAACAAGATCATTCATCACTTTTTTCCTCTATTATATAATGCATAAAACGAGAAAAACTTATAGAACAGGTGAATTAAAATATTTTTTTCCTCGTGTTTTTTAACACACTAACGGGATATTTTTTGTAGATTTCCTCATAATGTCACTTGCTAAGAAGCGAAGTCATTTTTAAGTTACTATAGTAAAATAAAGACGCCCTAGACAAATTTATTTCACTCTGGTATTCTAAAACCAGTAAATTAAAATAAGTCTTATTTGATTTGTGCCGTAGTCCTCGTAGTCAGCGACGATGTGCACGCGTGCGACAGTCGGAGGAGGCGCATGTCGGGAATCTGGAACCCGCGGGGGGAATCACGAGGTGCATATTATTGTCGAATGTTTGCGTAATATAATCAATGCGCGCCGGGAGCGTGTAAGCGCTAATTTGATAATATGCGACGCTGCGAGGCGGGAGATCGAGCGGCTCCTTTCGCGCTCGGATTTTGAATAATGATCCACCCACGCCACGTTACAGCGTCTTGACGCGGCTTCTCAATTCCAATATAAGCTCATTATCCTGGCAGCGCCTTTTTAGGACTCGCGGGCCGATCTCTTTTGTGGGTTACGCCGATTTGTCGACTTACGAAATGATCGGATCTAGACCAAGGTGCATTAATAAGCGTCGGTTTGCGCAATGATTTTTATTCAGAATTCTTTTTGTAATGAGTACGCGCTTGCGCGATTGAACGCGGGGAGATTTTCTATTTCTTCGGTTGGGAATAGATAAGTTTTGGAAAAAATACGATTTTTGTTCTGGGAATCAGCGTTAGTTTATTCCGAAAGTAGCGGTAAAAATTACTATACGTTTCTTGTAAACCATGCGGTGGAATTGTACATTAGATTTTGATGCAAATTTTATCACCTACATGGTGTAAAAATTTCCACAGAAAGAAAACAATAAGAAATAACTTTCTTATAAGACACTTAAGCTGGAATTACTTAAAATTAAGGAGAGTAAATAAATTTTCAACAAGATAAGTTACATCATCTCATAAATACCAAGGCAATATGTAATACTTCATATTTTCCAAGGCTGTTTCCTACAGTCAAAAATTTGCAATACATCATTTTCCTATAAATTATTTCTCCGCATTTACATTTCCGCGGCGATCCCGTTTCGACACAGATCAGTTCGCCGACAAGTATAATAGACCGAAACGCAGTTTTACTGTAAGTTTCGCCGACAAATATACGCTTCCTTCCATTTCGAAGGACCAATCTGCAGCTGAAATTCAATCCGACCGAGAAGTTTTCAAGGCCCGGGCAGATTCGCTATCAATTTGGAATTTCCGCGGCTCTCCATTTCCGCAAACGTGCGGGGGGAGACCCTCGAGCGTGCGCCCACACAAGCGCGCGCTTACACACGTACGCAAACATCCGCGGGCACACACAAAAGCTCGGCGCCGAAACGATAACTCTCGACGGAATTGAAGTGGCCTGTTGCTCGGGCGGACGTCAATTAAAACTGGTCGCGTTAAAATGTGGGTCGACGTGAAAAGTCGACTCCCCGCCGGGTGCACCGTCGAAAACGACAATCGACCCGCCACTGAATAAGCACGTCGCTCGTGAATAGAGAGAAGAGCCGAAGCGAAACATCAATTTTTCATCGGGACGCCGGATTTCAAGTGGCGTTCGATTTCTCGGATATCGGCTCGATTTGTATGTATCGGGGAGGGAATAAAAGGAGAGTCCGATCGGGGACGACGTCCAGCTCGAGAGGCCCGGCGGATAATGGAACTTTCAATAAGTTGCTGTTGGGTAATTCGATTTTCTTCCGGGTGGGCACACGTAACCTTGCGAGACGTCGCCGTCGCGATAAAAAAGAAAAGGCAGCGTCGCTCGAGTTCGATAAATCGAGTTACAGTTGCTGGCAGGCCGCAATTAAGGCCTGTGGAGGCTGTCGTTAATCAGCGCCTATTATACAGGCGATACGTTAATACAGCGCGGCGAGCTCTCGAGGGGTCAATTGGGCATTTAGTAAAATCAAAATTGTTAATTAGCGCCGAACTGTGTTAGTGGGTTGAGTTACGATGTGTTTAATTGGGATTCCGAAACGCTACCGCTTACATGAGCAGATGAGATACTCAGAGGCGTCGTAAATTTAGCTTTGGGATAACTCGAGTATCGCACTGGAGTCCTTATGAAGGTACGGCAATAAAGTAATTCACCTGTAATTACGTTGATGCTTCGCTCACACGTTTGGTTGCTTCTTCAAGAGGGTTAACGAGGATCGATAAAAATTTTTAAACTAGAATATTAACTGTTAACTGAGGTCAGAAGTACACGAAAATGTTTTAGTATACTTTACTTATATTTATAAGCAAAATATAAGTACCACTACTATAATTTTTTATAGTGAGGAGAAAGATTCGTATTGCGAAAAAATTACTATGATTTATAGTAGAAATTAATTAATGTATGAGAAAAATGTGTTTACAATTTTGACTAAAATTGTACTAGTTCCCAATAATTTTTGTACTGAAAGAATTAAATTGTTTAATCTAATTGTAAGAAGGGAATTATTTGAAATACAATTATAATAGACAGTGTAACTGTAAGACTAAATTAGTTAAGTTTAAATCAAGTTTGTAGTAAATCCGTTATATCCTATTTTGTGGATTAGCGACGTGTTAGGCAACCGTATAACAGTGTTTTCAAAACGTTTTAAAAAGCAGGGATTTTCAGCTTACATGTCACGAAAATCAACACCGCGAACTTTTGAAAGGCGCGGACACAACAAACCATAAGAGGAAAAAAGATTGTGTTTCCACTGCAAATACTACGCAGTAACTTTAACATTTCTTGGTTGCTCAAAAAAGTGTACTGTGTTTTATTTGTGTAGTTTATTTTATTATATACAAAATTTGTACTTTTGTTAGTTGTCTCATAAAAACGAGTGTATTGTATTCACACAATTTTTGTGTTTTTGATCCTCGATTCGATTTAACCGAATTTTTTAATAACGTACTATTAATTTATCATTAGCAAAGCAGCGTTAAATTTACCTTGCTCGCTAAAATTTAGGTTACTTTTTTCCGTCCGTTCACCGATGGAATCCAAGAAAGTACCATACGAGTCGCACCGTATTTTCGGTCAATCGCGCATTAAAAACATCGCGTGTCTCCACTAATGGAAAACTGGTTTCCCGATGAAAAGGTCAAATCCAAAGCCCGCGATCGAATCAACGAAATAACTCACACACATTCCCACCCGTGGAATCGACGAACGCGTCGCGCGGGGAGAAGATCGCACGCGCGTGCAATCGGGCGGCCGCGGCGGAAATAGGGGCGTCAATTATGCATCCGCGGAAAGTCGCCCGCGGGAAAAGCGTCGACCTTGCGCTGGCCTCGATCGATTCTCCTTACCCGCGAGCCGAGCGAAAAAAAATAAAAGAAATATACGAGCCGAGCGGCTTGCGGTCCCCCGGCGGTCCTGTTACACCGGTACATTTCCCCGCGCGCGGCAGCCGGCGAGCCCGGCATCGCCGGCGCCCGATCGTCGTTAAAAGTGTCGCTTTTGTTATGCAGCCAATTTTCGAGCGATTCCACGGGACTTCTCATCCGCGCCCGCGTCTGCCCGATGCTGTGTATCGCCCGGTAATTGCGATCGTTAACCGACCACTTGTACAGTTACGCGTTTAACGTCACTTCGCCGATGAGTTCATTCGGGTGATTGTACATTCTATTGATTGCTAAACGGTGTTGTTTGGATTCTTTTTCAAATAAATATGACTGATCGGACGGATGGCTCAACGGACCATCGATCGATATCGATCGGTTCAATTATTTAAGTGTGTTAAAAAAACGGTGCCGTATGTCTTAGTAATCTTATTAATCAAGTGAATCTGTAGACACCAAAAAAATCAATCAAAAAAATATTTAAAAAATTCCAATAAATTAACAATAGTCTATATCTTCTCTACTAAAGTATTGTACCGTTCGACAATAAATGAATAATTATAAGAGCTTTAGTGACGCGACAAAATAGCGAAAATGAAAATTGTACATTTTTTTAACTATTTAAAAAGCATGAAAGAAATATGTTTCGAATTATTTTTAATGCAAAAATTTTTTTTCACATTTTCTAATGTCTATAAATACGTATACGTGTATACATGTGCGTGTACCTGCATATACGCCTATACGTCAGTTTCTCCTTTTTTTGTGGTAAGGAATTATTTTATTCGTATCAAGGTTCGAACCTTCGCGTGTTTCTCGCGCACAGGGGGAAATGGCATTTCGTGAACGATCACACGTGAACCGGCCCGCGCTGACGTGTCCAGCGCGTCACGTTTCTGGGGAGCGTTTAAAAAGAACCGCACAATTTCATTCAGAACGGCCTTTCCTCGAGGTCGCGGCCCGTCGAGTGCGTAAAGAATGCCGTTTCGGAATCGGAATCCTCCCGGGGCCCGCGGTGAAACGGAGAGGTGGAACGAAAACAAAATACCAGGCGCGCTTTTTGCGCCGATACGCCGCGGACACTTTCTAATCCGCTCGCGACGGGGCCCGAAAACCCAAGCCGCGCGTCGCCTTCAATTTCAAGGTTCGCCGGCGCTTGCACTTTTGGGCGGTTGCCGCGGCGAGATTCCCCTGGTCCGATATCGTCGACGCCCGCGTGTATCGATCTTCCGCCCGACGGGGTTCGACGCGGCGAGCCCGAGTTTTTCTCTCTCGCGCGCGCTGTGTTAGCTTTTTTTTGGACCAATATCGCCGTCGTATTTTTTAAAATTTCGTCGCGCCGCGATATTGCTTCTTTGATGGAGCCGGTGCGCCGACGATATTGCCACTGAATTTCGAATTGGGTGTTGATGGAACATTTTCGGATGGGAAAATATTAACTCGGGCGAGGCTCTGTGATTCTTTTTTTTATTGGGGAAATTTGATTTAATAAAGTTGGGAATTGACCAGTAGGGTTTTATAAAGCTGTTTAAAGTATATTACACATTGGTATACTTTTTTTTAAATCTTTAAAAAAAACTGACAGAATTTTGTGTAGTATTTAAAGAAGCAATTTGATTGGTTAGTGGATAAATGTATTCTATATTTAATGGAACCAAAATACAAAAAGTTTATAATAAATAATTTTGTTGTATTATAAAATAAATGCCGTCCTGAATTTATTTTCTAACTTAAAAAATTAAAATTTGGTGTAATAAATTTAAAAGAAGTGCCGTTATGTAGAAAATATCAATAAATTGAGTGCATTTGCTATTGCCAGTACTGATAGTAAAAATATTATTTAATTAGAGTAATGATTCTCTGCAGTATCAATAATCATTATTTCTCATTGTAGCAATGATCCATTTAATTCAAACCTATAATCCTTATTTCAATAAATAATTTCATTTTTAACTGAATTGAATTTTTGTATAACCTATCAATTGTTTATATTTAATATAAATAAAACTGTATAAAGCTGTTCTACATAATTTCCTCTTCCAATTAAAAAATAAACAATAAAAGTTTATTAATTTAAAACCATTATCGGTAAATTTATCCATAAATGAATAAAATAACGCAATTATCCTCAATCCTATTAAATTACGGTACTATTATAATATTATAAAATATAATTCACTCTCAACTGCGCTCACAACAATATTATCGAAACAATTCATAATCTGATTTTCCCATCTTAACGAACAACCATTCTTCCCGTACATTAAAATAAAGCAGTAACTCGCGGCCGCGGCGTAACCTCAGCAGTCCATCCTAAAAAAAATCCCGCCTCTATACCCAGCGGCTCATTTACGTGCGTTTAGCCTACATAACGGGCCGTGAGAGCACCGTCCGGATGCTTTTTACCCCCCGCGCGCATTCCCGCGGATTTAATCAGGAGAGGCGAGCGCTTAAAGGCCTCGTCGATCGGGTCCGCACCCGGGGCATCCGATAAATATTTGCGGCGTGTCTCCACCTCCGATCGGGGCATCCCGGGGTCGGGGCACTACTATCCGCGCCGGCTCAATTGCGCTCGCGCGACACCCAGTACATTTTAATGAAATTCCACGGCGCGTGCAGGGAGAGGCGGTGTACGTGGATTTGAGCCTCCTAAGATATTCCACGGCGCGCTTTTCTAGGCGACCCGAGCCGCATAACTAAAACCCGTCCCTCTCTTTCTCCCTCCCCCCCTCTCGCTCTACCTTCCGCTCGCTCGTACGCTATCTCGGCGCGTCCCGCTTATATACCGTTAAACAGTTAGCTCTCTCGGCGCGCGGTATATATAGTGGCCGCGGCGGCCGATGCCGGCTCGATGAAGAGAAGGAGGTGCCGGCCAGGAGGAAGCCGCGCCGCGTGGGCGTGAGATCGCGAGGACACGTCATTCGAGCGGTGGGCTCCTTCAAAGGTGCGCGCACGCGAGCACTTGATGCGCGCTTTAAAGGTACACGGCGTGTACGCGACGACGAACGCCTCCCTTTTTACCGACTCGCGTGCGCGCGGCTACGCCGGCTGCGGTTTACTAATGATGTTTTCGTACGACCGGAGAAAGAGAGTGGCGCGGATGTGGACTCGTTGATGCCCTACAATTTAGACCGTTTGTAAAGGGATTGGTACTTTCTCTTTTAATCGGGAAGCGTGATTTTTCTTTCTCGCTTTTCTGGTCGTTTTTTTTTAGAGTGAATTGACGAATTTACGTTTGAGTGATTTTTTCCGTAGGCAATTCTCTTTTGGAGAAACTCGTTTTTAGTGTAGAAAAGAAAAGCTGTGATTTGATTTTATTTAATGCTATTTAGTGCTTTTTGTTTAAAAATTAGTTTAAAAAGTGGGTTACCACTATTATCAAATTTTCTTGCGAAAATGCGAACGCATTTGAATCACAATTTTGTTGTATTCATTATTTAACTACGCTTTGGTCGCGAACAATTTACCTTTTTAAAATAAATTTTTCCAATATACCATTTAACTTTATCGTTTATTTTCAACGCGTCATTTTTCACTCTAAAAAATTCTAAATAAGATTTACCTAAATAAACTCGTCGAAGAAGCCGTTGCCTTCAAAAGATAACATTCGTTACGGATAATAAAAAGGCAAACACACCTTGTTGACAATAAACAACGTATCGACAGTGTAGAGTAACGCTCGAGAAGGAATTTTTTTACTCCACGCACTCGGTCCGGTTTCTTTGTGCATTGAGAGAGGCGGGCGGGCCTTGCATTGTACCGCGCGGTTTCGAGAGAATAAAGAGAAACCTTTTGTGAGTCTTATTTATCTATAAGGCACGCACAAACCGCAGAAGTGTGCCGTAAAACAATGCGAGCGCTGAAAGGAACCTTCTCCGCTTCCACGTGTCCGCGCGCGCGCCCGCGCAGCAATAATGATCGACTGTTTTTCTTATTGTCTCGGCCGCCTGTTGGTAAAACATTCTAAACCGAGGGTGTAATTTATGCCGCTTTAATAATAATGCATCGCGCGTACGCCGCGACGAAAATATCATTAAGCTTTTTTTTTATTTCGTGCGCTCGTTGCAACGCCGCGCGTCTGACTCATTCGTGCCGTTACTACTAGTCAGGAGGTAAACTTTTTTTTTGAAAGACTAGTCTATTTTTAAACGATAGGAAACATTGCTCCTTGATGGTCGTTGTAAAGAGAGTCTTATCGAATCGTAGGAATAAATATTGACTTTACAAATGTAATATCGTTTTATAGCTTCTATACTTTCAGCGTTTTTGCTCGCGCGTTGGTGAGCCTTCGATGCAATAAACTTTATGTGGGATTTTTAAAAACATACGGAATTAACGTGCCTTATCGGAAACTATGTACAAAGGGGCACTGTTTGTTCTTCGCTACGAGAAAAACATGTGTGAGGTGATAGCGGTAATTGACATCTATTGTCGCGATAACGAAAAAAAAATTTGACTTTATAACAACCTTTCGTATTTGGCGCTAGGCAATTCAATTAAGAGTCGGAAATCTTTCAAATTAAAATTAGGCACTTCTAAGCGCATTCAGATACTTTACACTTTATTCATTTATTCATAAATGGCCTACATTTTCTTTTTGAAATAAATTTTACTCAGCGTAAAGCTAAGAACAGAATCTAAATAGTCTATTCAGTCACAGATAGATATTACAAACAATATCTCATTGTATTTTTGAATCAGGAAGTATTAAACGTTCGAGTAATCAGTAAAATGTAATCTCTATTGATCCAGTGAGGAATGAGAAGTTTTAGTAAAAATTGGTTTAGTGACATTTCTTATTGTTTATTTGCTATATTATTTCATTATCAGGCTTTTAAATAGAAAAAACCGCTATCAAATTGTCTGCAAAATAATTGTTACTAATAAACCATAATTCCTTTAATCACTATGAATCACTAGAGTTCGTACCGAGAAAACCTAATAAAAGGAAGAAAGGTAGTTGTAGATGTTAACATGACATATTTGCCGCTAATTTAGTACAGCGACTTCTAAAATGAAGTTGGTATATTAACTACAACCATATTAAATATACAACTGTTTTTTTCCTCAGGGCGTATTTTAGGTACTAAACATCTCACGCGATCGAAAAAATAACATTACACTAATGAAATGCTTTATTGCGAAGTGATTGATTAAAACGGTTTTCTTTGAATGAAAGAAATATTCTTTGAATTAAAGAAATATTTACTACACAATCCTCAATGAAGCATTTCATCGATTCCGTGAAATTATTTTCTGGGTGATATACACTGATTAAAAAACAGGGAACAGACTTGGCAGGAGATAAAAATTGCCGCAAATTTTGTAAAAATTACTATAATTATGGCAAATTTTACTATAAAAATTGTATAATTTTTCCAAGGACTCATGTTACTAATGTACTAGTACACCCCCATTTCAAGTAATTTATAGTAAATTTTTCTATTTATACGAAACTTACGAAAGCGTCGTGTATTTGCAGACTTCTCCCTTCCCCCTAAAATTCATCGTAAACCAGACTCACCGAGGGCGTAGTGGACCTAGAATTAGCGGCCTGGTGTATGAGCGCTGCCCGGGATTGCGGGGGCTGCTTCATCTGCTGCTGGGTAGCTGCGGCGCGCTGGGCCTCGCGTCGCGAGGGCGGCGGCGGGGGCGGGTGCGACAGCGGCCTGGCGCCCTGGTTGGGCCCGCCGCCGCCGCCGGCCCCGTTGCTGCGCTGGCTCACGGGGAACTGGCCCCAGGAGTGGCGGGACTGCGGGTAGCCCACGTAGGCCCCCGTGCTGAACTGCGCCGAGCCGTTCATGTGCGCCGGCGCCATCACCGCCGTCTGCTGCGACTGCGCTCCGTTTCGCATCCTCCCGCCGGTCGACTTATTGCCACCGCACTGACTCGAGTCACTGTACGTACTGTGCGTGTACCTTGTGGCGAGGGGGAAAAAAACAAGTTTTTTCCTCCGATGGCGTAGGAACGACTACGGGTGTAACTCCGGGGACACGATCACCTCACGCACATTTTTGAACCTGGAGAACTGACCGCCGGCGGACCGGTTTCACTTTTCACTGGCTTCGCTTGATGGACGCGCGACTCTCTGTTTTCTTGTGAGGTTCGCTGCTCAGCAGTCGTGGCTTTGTCGAGGATGCATTTTTCCGCGTGAAAGCTGAAATTTACGGTTATGAAAGAGCAGCCGGCGTTAATTGACGGCCGCAGGGGGACGCGCCGATGAGGTTCTCGACTTCAAAGAGGTTGAGGTGTTTTTTTTTTTATTTTCTTTTTCTTTGTAGAGGAGAAACGATTTTTGCCCTCTTGCGCGGCGTTGGTGTTAATGAGATACGCTTTTGAGTGCTAGGTTACTTTCTTTACTTCGAATCGATGAATTTTTATTGCGCTTGCTTCGTCAGTGCCGATCGGAAAAGCGAGTGAACAACGTGAGTTGTGTATGGATGAGGAAATAATCTTTTATTTTGATCGAGAAACTAAATGGTTGACCGAAAACCAGAACCATTCCAAAAATGAAAAAATCATTTCTTCGTTTTTAAACATAGAGAAATGGCGTGAATGAATAAATCTTAAGTTTGTTTTAACTTTAGTGTAAATTTTTTAGTAATTTTTGTTAGACTACTTAGTACTTCTCGGTTAACTCTACTTGTACACGCATCCTGTAATATTATATTATCGCAGGTATTATATTACCATCAGGTCTTATTATTACAGTGTGCAAGTTTAATTAATGGCGTACCCGAGCAACGATCTTTAAGATAGTAATTAAAGTAAATTTTTTGCTGCTTTTAATTACCGCAAGATGCAGCGTATTACATAAAATTAAATTTCCTCCAAACCGCAAGAAAATAAAAATAGTTTATTAGAAACAAATGACTTCATCCGCGTTACGTAAAACGGGAAAACTCGTTCAATTCAAAGCTTAGAGCTCAGTCCGCAGTAACTCTTTTTATATCCACAAAATCGCTTCCTGCGAAACACTTCCTCGCCAATTAAAAGAAAGACTTCGACGGCAAATAGACTGATGGATTTTAATTAATCGACGCGTCGCGCGGGGAGACACACGGCCACCGATAGCCGCTTATATAATAAATCTCGCGGAATCGTGATCCAGCGCTAATTACTGCGCGCTCCCCGTACCCCCGTCCGCTCGATTAGCTCGGCCCGAAGAAAACGATGCAATTATCGACGCAGCCGCGAGGAGAGAATAAAACGAGCCGAAAGCAATCGCCAGCGTCCGATACCCGCGCGTATATACATCTAAGTGTATATCTATATGTATGTACGTATAAAGCGAGGCGAGCACAACGGGGGAGCATCGCGCGCTCGGCGCCAATATATAAATCCCTCGCCTTTGTTATCGGTCGGCCGCGCTTATCTGCCGGCGCGATCGCGCGCGCTCCCGACTTGCGCGCGCGCGGCGACGACGCCTTTTACAGCGCGTCGCTCGGAAAATTACCCGGGGCCTTTATCTCGCGCGAGCTACTCGCACTCCCACGAGAGCCGCCGCTTTCTTCGGATAAGGAGGCGCGCGCGAGCCTCCGCCAATAAAGCGACGCGTTTACGGCCGAAAATATCGCTCGCAGCGTTTTCTTGTCTTTTTTTTGCGCCGATCAGTTTTGCCCTTCGTTTGTACAGGTACGACGGACAGCGGCGATCCGCTGCTCGTAAAATCTTTACCTTTACAGCGTGTCGTGTATTTTAAAACCTAGTGTCTTAGCGTTGTTATGTTTATTGTACTTAAGTTTGTTAGAATAAATAAATTTGGTTGCGGTGATTCTATATATATATCAAAATTTTAATGCCCTGGAGCATATTTCAGAGTACTGTCAAAGGCATAGATGTCAGTTTGATCTTAATTCTTACTTTACGAAATTTAAGGTGTGCTAAAAAAGCCATCATAATTAATATCGGAGAAGAACCTGTATAGCAGCTTCAAACGTTAATTTCTATAGTAGGGTGATGACTACATGAAAAATTTGTTTGAATTTAAGAGAATATTGAAAAGTAATCAATACACAATTTAATGATTATCAGCAGAGGCAATTATATGTACTTTAACTTACGATATCTTTGTTAATAATCATTAAATTGAAAAAAGATACGCGTCGATTATTGTTCAATATTCTATAAAACGGATGTAATGGAATTTTTCACGTAGAGACCCAATTGATGCTATCATTATATGCATTTGCTCGAACCCAAGTCTCTGGACTTACATAATTGTTCAATCGTAGATAAGGACGCACGTGCCTCTACATAGCGATTACATTCCTAAAATATCGTTCGCAGCATTTTCTTTTTGTTCGCTTTTATCGCGCCGATGAGTTTTGCCCTTCGACGGTACGGACGCAGCGGGCAGCGGCGATTTGCCGCTCGTAAAGTCCTCACTTTTACCGCGCGACGATCGTGGGAGCGAAGGATTTTTTCGGAGGCCGCGCGCACAGTCGTCCTTGGGCGTGCGGGGGAGGGTTGCGGCTGTGCGCCAACGAGTGCGGGAATCGATTTTTCCGGATCGCCACTTTATCGCCGACGTCTCCCGGCCGATCGGAGGAGCAGCGAGAATGGGAAATGAGAGGCTCAAGCCCGGATGAAAGGAGGATTTGTCCGACGGACGGGGGAGGGAAAGTGGCCGCCAGGAGGTGATTGATTGGATTTCGGGATAAATTTAAATTCGCTCATTCTTGTTGACGTTTACGCGGAAAATATCCCCGGCGAAATTGCATCGGAATCTCCCGCCGCTTTACTCGACTTTACTCGCGAGTAATGGTCTTGGCGAAATTCGCTTTGTTGCGCTCTACCTTCATGTTTGCGCGGAATTACTTTTGTTACCGCTGGAGAAGGAAAATTCATTTTCTAGCCAAGATCTTATCGACAAGGATGAGGTATTTCAGTTTGAAGGTTCGGACTTCTTTTATTATTTCACTCAACTTGATGATTCGTCGTAAAAAGAGACGAGGTGAACAATTTGGAAAATTAAAAACTTTCATGTCGTTCGCGAGCTTTTCGATGTAGCCGGAAAGGTCAAATGAAATTTTACGGTTTCAATTTAGTCTTTTTTTTTCAAATTGCATCGAATCGGGTCAATGCAAGAAAATAATGGCTGAACGCATACACGCCGAGCATTGAATACCAGAATGTTGTATTGATCGATATCCCCCTTTCATGCACACATGTACAACGAGAATTTTACATTAAATATAAAGTTTAAACAAAAAATTATTATAAACAACGAGTTTTCTTTTCACCCTCCGCTTTATTCGAGCCTCCTTTTGTGCGCGCGTGCTCGTCGATATGCAAGAAAAAAACCTATGTAGGCCATACCTCGGACACTTTAACGATGCCAACTTTTCAAAGGTTTACGATGGTTGTTCCATTTTTTCGTGCCGTCACTATTAAAATTCTTGCGCCCTACAATGTGTTATTTTACAGAGATTTTTCTCCTCGACTTTTACGCGGGACTTTTTTGAAACGAATGAATTACGGTCGACCAGCTGCGATGCAAAAGTAAAATATACCGTCGCACTTGCGAAGATACAAATTCGACAAATTTGCCGGGGCATAATTTAACTTTTTATTGACACTCGAGATTTATACCATCAGTAAAATAAACTTAAACACCGTTTTACGCATGCTAAATGTAAACTAAATATAAACTAAATATAAACTTTGAGTACACTTGATGAAAGACTCGTTCCTAAAACAAACTTTCTTTTTAAAAGACTTTAAATACAAAAAAATTTTCTTAAGAAAACTCACTTTTTACTCAATGTACAAGAAGAGTGAAAAATCTGAAAAATAATTGAGTGAATAATTGATTCAATTTTTGTTATTAATTTGCCGTGTACAGTTTTGTTTAGATATTGATATAACTAAAGCCATCTTTTATATTGCTGAATACTGATTACTTTTATTATATTTGATTTAATTTTTAAAAATTAATTAGTTTTTAAGAAATTACTGCGGTGTCACTTAAATACATGGCAAATTAAAAAAATAGCTGTAGCTGTTACAATAAAATGTTACTTATGTAACTTAAACTTTTTACCAAGTAATTTTTCACATTATGACAATATAATAAAGTACCGCGATAAAAAACATACAAAAAAAATAATTTTCTTCCTCAATAAAAAGGATAAGAGTGAAAAAATTCACTTTAATTATGCACTTTTTTATAGAATAAACTGAATCTCTTCAAAGAATCTAATTTCACTCACTCGCCAACAGAATAAATCCCACACCACAAAACAATAAAAATGTGTGTGTTCTACGAAAAAATTAACTTTATCCTCAAAGCGAAATTGAAATTTTCCCGCATCAAATTTAGCGCCGCGTGGATTTCAAAATTAAGCGACTCGCAGTCGCGCGCCCGTGTCGCCAGGCAGCGTAAATGGGCCGAGCGCTGAAAAATTATTCAGCGGAATTGATCGGCGCGCTCCGTCCCGTGGGGGCGCGCGCGAAAAGCCAAAGAGGCGGCCAAAGAGAAGACGGCGAAGAAGAAGAAAGAGGCAGCGCGGAAGTGGGCCGCGCGGGGGCGGGGACTTGGCACCTCGGCCGGCGGTGTAATAAGGGCTCGTCTCTCCCCCTCCCCCCTGCTCCCGGGCCTTTGCCGCAAAAATTTATTCCGGCCCCTATATACCCGCGCGAGTTTTTCATCCGAACTTTCGCCGGGCACTTCATTAAACGGCGCCGCGCGCTGCGCCACTCCGGCGTAAACAAGCCGCGCGCTGCAATTATGAACTTCTCGCCCGTGTCATTGACTCCGCCGCGGGGGTGCAGAATCCAATTGTGCACCGCGCGGCGGCCCGCGGCTTATTGCGCCCGCCGGACGGATGTGTTTTTGATCGAATTAGCCTTTTTCCCGATGCGCGACGTTCGGCTCGACGCTTTGTTCGACGAGGTAATTGCGTATTTTTTTTTATTTCGAGCCCGTTAAAACGGCGACGGTTAATTGCGAATTTTGTACGTCGCTTTTTGTTGCGTCCGGTTTCGCGTTGCGAAATTGAAATTTAATTAATTAATTATCTGACTTTTGGATGACGGCGCCGATAGCGGTGGAATTTTAGCGCGAATAGATGTACGGAAAGTTTTAATTGTATCGTATGATAACGACGTACTCGGGAATTTATTTATTTTTTTAATATTATTGTTGAGTCTAGGCCGTGACTCATCAAAATTAATTGTGCCGTTAAAAAGTGTGACTCAAGTGACACATTTATTTTTTTTAATAACAAGCGCAACAAGCATCGCGATGAAAAAGCGAGCCTTATCAAGTGAAACGCGTTTTTGTTGCTCGTGATAATTCAAATGCAAAGGCTCTAACGAGTTCAGGCCAAGTTTACTGCAAACGTAAATTTTTTTAGAATTCATTTGTATGTAAATTCGTTTGGACCAATTGCGGGTCACTAAATTTATATCCCGCGGCAACGACGTTAAATTTCATTTGGGTGATTTAACGCGACGAGCTTTTTAATAAAAATAAATTCCGCTGGGAGTGCTTGCAACCAGGCACACATTAACCTTGCGCTGAAATTAAAATAAAAAAGTTTACAGAACAACGCAGAAACTGTACATTTATTTTTCGCGTACAACAAACAAAATGCTAAAATAAAAAATAGCATTTACCAGCATAGAAAAGTGAACATAAATTCGAACAACAACAATACACTCTAAAACGAAAAATAAATTAGATTCACGTTTCTGACATCAAGGTTCTCCAGACAAAAAACGCTCGCGTGCATTTTTTTTGCCTCTCCCGCGGGAACATTCGGCGCGTCTCGCCTAAGGTGCGGCCGCAGGGGGTATAACCCGATTCCGCCGTATATTTCTTTTTTCAACACCTGAAAGAGTTCAAGGCCGCGGGACTCTCGGTTTCATTAACGCGTCGCGCGCGCGACTCTCGTTTTCGGGACGCGAGCGCGCACAATACGCAAGCCGCTTGCGAAACGAGCCGACGACGACGAAATTCCGCGAGGCGAGTGTGTACGCGAGTACATCGCAGGAGGCTCGCGTGAGCCGCGGTGAAAACGTGGGAAGAGCCAAGAAACAAAGGAAGGATAGATTACGTCGGCGCTATTAGCTTTATCGCGTCCCCGCGTTTAGCCGCGCGCGCCAGCGCCGGAGGAAGTGGCTTAACGAATTTTTCTTTTCTTGCGTAGGTACTTACGCGCGCGCGCGGGTGCTCGAGGAGTTGACGCGCGCGTCGCTCTCGTGGAAAGCTGCGTCGCCGTTTGAAAGGGAAAAGATGTATTCACGTTTGAAAGTCGTGCGCGCAGTCCTTTGTGCGGACTTGATTGCTTGTTTTGGATGGGCAAGGAGAGAGATGGAGTCTAAAAAGGTTTCAACGGATGCCGCGAGTCGTTTGTTTTAAAAAATGATGTTTCAGCGTTGTTGTATGTCTGACGTCCTAGTGACCATAATATTTTGACAACACAATAATAATTTTTTTTCAATTTAATTGAAGTTTATATCCTTCATTTTTAGAAAAAGCCATTACCATTAATATCGAAAAATTCGACGAACAAGCTTACGTATGCTCCAAAAATATCAGATGATAACAAGATTAAAAAAAAAAGACTCTCCAAAACAGAAATTTAATTTTTAATTAAAGATGTTAATCTTCATATTCTATTGCAACAAAAAGTAATACACTTTACGGTAATAATTGCTAAGCACTTTCCTCTCCGTAAAGCCCCAGAGGTAAATCGAAATTTCGCTGGCTAAGCCAGAGAGAAAGACGAGGGAGAGGGAAAAAAAGCCAGGGGTAAACGGCCCAGAAGTGTTTGATATTTGCAGGCGGCCCGGGGAGAAAAAAACGCGCTCGTTTGCCCGCGCCGCGAAAAAGTTGAGTGCTTTTATTGAAAAGTGCTGGGATCAGCTCGGCTGAGAGGCGCTCACGCGATTCCCATCCGCCAAAAAATTCCACCTCCTCCCCCGCGTCCGTTTCATCTCGTTCGCTAGCTATAATTTTAACTGTAACGAAATTCTCAAAACTTCCCCGCGGCGCGGCCGAGCCGATGGGAAGGGTTAAAAGTCCCGCCGAAATTTTTATCCTGCGGGGGGAAACGAGCGGCGCGCGATTTGTTAACCAGTCGTAAAGGCTCGGACGCGCGGTGAGAAGCCGCCACGTACTCTTTACGACGCGGATGTCGATTTACGATTCGCGCGCGTTGCGGCAACGCGCCGTTTCCACCGACACGGCGCTCCCGGGCGAACCTCTTGGATTTTCTGAACTTTTGAATGCTTCGTGTTCGGAAGAAATGATTTTTTGTTAAAAATGTGGAAGAGGGAAAGAGCGAAAACTGGAGAGGACATCGTAAACTTTGGGTCACGAATTCTCACGAAACTTTGAAGATGATTTTATTCTATCAAAATGTGAAGAAAGCTAAAGTAGTAAAATATTTACAACCGGGTCTTCAAAAATTTATTTTCATTTAAATAAAAATTTTACGTGTCATTGTTCGAAAATAACTCGTGTTCTACGGAGCACAGAAATATGATCGAAAAAGAAAAGAGAGGAAAAGTAGAGGAAAGAAACTTTATAATTTAAGAGTAAAATTTTTCTCTGCTAAAGTCAAAAAGATGAATACATTGCCATCTTTATTTTTAATACTGCATGAATTTCAAATACTCCTAAATTTTGAAGTCATGTCCTCTCCTAGCTAGCCATGTTATAAGTATTTTTTTAACGTCGCTCGACTAGAGTGATTTTTTGAACTGTTCACAACTCAACATTACGAGAGGACACCGCGGCGACAACGAGTTTTGAAAGACCCGCGATTGCGGCGCGCGAAAAAAGTGCCTCGTTCGCGCATTATCTCACTCCCTCGCGGATGCAAATGGCGGCTCGCGGAACAAAGGGGCTGGCGGCAATCGGCGATTGTTAATCGAGCCGCGTAGGCGGATATATCGAAACGACAGGCGCGAGCTTTATTAGGCCTGCGCGCGCGTGGCCGTTACCGCGCCGCCGCGAGATATAAGCCTGGCTACGAAATCTAATCAACGTCGACTCGGCCGATTATTATATACCTCGACGGCTGTGAAATATTGGCTCCGCTCGGGCGCGAGCGAAATGACCCTCGATCGATCTCTCGGCGTTATTACAGATCGCCGGCGATTTTTCAGAGGATAATGGCTAATGACACCTCGCGGAGAGAAAAGCCCCGACGGGCCCATTGTTGCGCTAATCAAATTTAACCGGCCCGCTCGAGTGTACACCTTGTGCTCTATGAAATTCGCGACGGCGAGATGACAGTTATAACGAGACAATGGGGCTAAATTGTCATTTGGAGCCGATGGAGAAAAGCGCCGCTCGTAATTAAAAGTTCGCCGTACCGGTACATTGTATAACGCCGAAGTCGCCTTCTCTCAAAGGAGTGACTCGCCGTTCTCTCCTCGTACACGTCGCGCAGATTGCGATCTACGGGTCTTTATTTCTCTCTTTTAGTTCGAAGGGAGAAAAGAAAGGCCAATAAAGCGAGCGCCGAGCGGCTAATAAGCGCGCTCCGAGGCGCTAAAGACATTAGCGGCGTAAACGAGGCAAAGCGAGAAAGCAAAGCGTCTTAGAGGCGCCGATGATCGTCGCGAGCGCGCGGCAGTCGCTAACGAAGTTCATCAAACGAGCGGGTAATCCAATAGGCTGCCTCGAGACCGGGCGAATCACTTAAACGGCTGCCGCTCGCGAACGCACGTGCGCCCCGCGCGAAACGCCTCGGGCTAACAGGCTCTCTCGACTGCGCTGATTAATCGATCGCACCCCTCCTCTCTTCTCACTTCCGATTCCTCTCTTTCGCCCCTTTTTTTCTCTCCCCCCACCGAAAGAGAGAGACACGCGCGGCAACGAGTGCGGAAAAAAGAAAAGAGCCGCGCGCGGAGACAAAAGGCGACACTTCGAGCCTTTCCCGCGCGCGAAAGTAGGAAGCGGGTAGGGGCAATTAGGCAAAAGCGTCGGCGCCTCGTTAGGTCGCGCGGCGACAGTTGCGCCGAGGGATCGAAGGAAAGCCGATGTGGGCGAAGCGAGTCTCTCTCTCGATTGTTCGAGCTGCACTCGGATGGGTTGCGACATTTTTTCCGGCGACGAGGTTTTTCTCTCGGCAGGCCGCGCGCGGCCTTCCGCTTCGCGGGCGAGGAAGCCGAGCGGCTGCGGAAAAACGGCAACGACGCGTTTCCTGTTATGTCGCCCGATCGGCGGATCGAACGATCTCGAAGCTCCTTTTTTCTCGCTCGCCGCGGGTTTTCTTGCTCGACGCCTGGGTAAACGACGGCGTGAGAAATTTGTTTTGTGCACGCGAGAGGCGTAATTTTGTTATCGAGACCGTTGCGTCACTTATTTTTGTTACTTAATTCTCTTTTTATGATAGTGGAGCTTTTTGCGTTTTGTTGTTTAACCTATTAACTATTAGTGTGGTGTATCGTGTAGGTTTTAAAAAACTTTCTCATTACTCAAGTTTTTAGTAAAATAAAAACCTGCAATATCTGTTTGAAATAAATTTACGAGGGTTACAACCTTGATAATTAGGATTCAACTGAAATTTCATGGTAAAAAAAATGAAGACGTCACTCGAGAAATGAAATTTCAAAGACTTTTTTATAAAAACGATTTTAACTAAAGATTTCTTCTTTCAGTGAGAAATCGATAGTAAACAATATGATTTATTTATAAATTAGACGCAGGTCAAGAACATATATTTTTTTGTTACTGGCTCATCCCATTAAAATCTAAAAATAAATTATTTATTATTTTACATTTGTTTTATTTTGCCCTGCTTAAAGTGACTAGTTTTATTTATTTTAATTGTTATTAGTCATTTTAGATAAACGATAATCTGTGATACTATTTACTTTAACATCACGTGTCGTAGACTTACTCATCACCTGTTCTTTTAAAACGTCGCACACGCTCAGATCAGATAAAGTGTTTGGCCGAACTGACCGGTCAACCTTGAACCTGAGAAAAGCATTCCTAATTCCACAGGCCCATTAGACGTCGCCAAAAAAAAATACACACTCTCTCGAGGGGAAAAAAATATAACGAATTTACGACTCTTGCGCCCTCGCATACGAAAAACAAGACACGTGCGGGTGCTCCTCCCGTGTTTACACATGCACGCGGCCCCGCGGAGAATTGGAGTTTCGCCAGCTGTCACCGATTCCCAGGCGCAGTTTATAAGCGCCGCACCGCGGAATTTTTCGCCCGCAGCCTGCGCGCGTACACCGATACCCCTCGAATGCACTTTTCTCGTTAAGCGACGGAAAAACAAGGGAAAAAAACGGAAAATAGGAGGAAAATAAAAAAGCAACCCGGGAGAGCGGCACTTTATTGCGCGTAATTTCGGATCGCCGCGCGCGGAAGGTAGCCGGCGAGATAAAAAAAAAAAGAGTGCAGCGTAACTTTCGACTATGAATTTTAAACGGGATCGAGCCGGCCTCCGCGCGAAAGTGGATTTTTAAAGGAGGCAGCTTCTTTATCGCTCCGCGCTCGGCTTGCTCCGGCCTCGGCGCGCGAAAGAAGTCCGAAATTACCCCGGCGAGCGAAAAAATTACGCCGAGAGGATGTAAGTATACCCGCCGATAATGCAAACAATTCGACTCGGACTCCCTCGAACAATCTGCGTAATAAAATTTCAGTTAAGGCCGCGGCCGCCGCGGCGTCAGGTATTTAGCGCTTGGTTCGAAAGAAGCGACCGGCGCGTCGTAAAAATTGAATATTGGATTCTTGAAATTTGCCCGCGTAAAAATGCGCACCGGGGTATTATCTACACCGCGCGCGGCACACTAAGCAGCGCACTATCGGTAACAGTGGGATTCCAACGGATTTTACTGTTATTCCCGGTATACCGGTTGGCGCACCGCAGCCGGCCGTTTAACGCGCGTACATCGCGGCAACGACGGACACAAAACTCCGGAGGAATCCACCGCCGGTGTTACAATGCATACGGGAGAAAATTAACGCGAGCGCAGCAGTCTGTTTTCTAACGAGGAATTTTTTCGCACAAAAGCGCGATGCCCGCGCCGAACAATCGCGCCGCGTCTAATTTATATAACCCGCCCTCCCCGGTCAGCTCCGCTGTGCGCTCTTTCTCCTATGGAGGCGCCCGGAATGGCTCCAGTGAAAGTGACGCGCGCGCGCACCTTTGTGCGCCGAGAGATGCGTCGGAATGCCGCCTGTTTTATTTTTTGTTTTTCTATTCGTCGTTTCCCTCGCGTCGGGGTCCTCTTCCCGCGTAACGAGTCATTGTCGGTCCTGTTTTTGTCGCGGCGGATGCCCTTTTTTCGGCGCGGAATGTCGCGGCGCGCGCTTAGATGCCGCGCGTATTATACGAGAGGGAAAGGCGCGGAGGATCGCACGCCGCGCGACTTCAATTATTCCGTAACAGCGGCGTGTAGCCCGGTCGGTTCGGTGTACACAAGCCGTACAATTTTTTTTTTCGTTCGTTTAAGTATAAGCTGCTCGCGGGTCGAGAGGCGACTTTCACTGCGCGAGCGCGTTATTTTGCCTACGAAAACTGTGGCGGCGCGTGTCTGCGTTTCGCCCGCGCGTGAAAGCGAGGAAAACATTTTCAGTCCAATAATTTATTCTTTTTGCGAGATTGAAAGTTCGAACGCGCGCCGGAGTGGCTCTCATTTTTTTTTCGTCGGTTGAGCCGAGGGGATGTGAAAGGATTTGTGAAACTGCTCAATTATCGATTATTTTTTATATCGGCTTTTAACGAATTTTCCGTTAATTATTGATAAAGTTGCAGTCAAATCGAAGAATTTCTTTTATTTTTAAGTAAACAGTTTTATATTTACACTTTAGTAATTGTATTGTATAAATTGTTTGTTTATAAGGAATATTAAAATTAAATCTTCATTACTCTCAAAATATGAGATTTAGTAGAAAAGGTAAAAAATCACTCATTTTCATAGTGAATACTCATGATTTGAATAAAAGTGATACTACGAATAGTAGTGATTTACTGCGAATTAATTGAATTATGATCATTAAACTTCTGAAATAAATGCACTAGATGAATTAATAGTGCATTACTACTACTAGAATTCGTGTACAATTTTTTTTTAAATTGGTAATTATCATTAGCTCTTAATTCATTCTTGACGAAAATATTTTTTTTCCTATAATAAAGTATTGCAATTCGATTTATTATTATATACGTAAATAATCTATTGTATTTTTTTAAATTATTATTTTAGTTAAGTTTTAATCAAATCGACATTCCTTAATATACTTCCTCACAATTTTATAACAATTTTCTTTTAAAGTTTCCGCGTAAACTTTTTAAAAATTCACTAAACACTGAGCACAAAACAGCAAATATATAACATCGGCAGATGTTTTTACTACCCGCAGTAAAACTTAGCGCGAAAAACTGTATTGTTTTGACACAGTTTCCTCGTGATTCTCCGACACATGCGGGTCGAATGCAAACATGGAAATCAACGTACCGACAAAAAACTAAAAAGAGCCAGTGAGTCATTTGTTCAACAACTGCGAGGCTTATCAAACGTTACGTTCCGCCTTATTCGAGCGAAGCCGCAAGTCGCCTACACAGGCCAACTATATAAAACGCCGATGCGCGCGCGTCTCGCTAATTTCCTCCATCTGTCAGTGGCACACGTGAAGCCCGACTTCAAATATTTGACCCGAGGCACCGCCTCTTAAATATTTACCCGCGGAGGCGCGATTTAAATGCAAATCGATATCCCCGCATCGACGCGCCGTCAAGTTCAAAGCAAACACCGAGCGTCGCGGCGCAAAAAAAAGAGGAGCCGATCCGGGGGAACGAAGAGAAAAAAATCCGCCCGTCAGCGCGGAGATAGCGCGGCCTAAGTGCCGCAGCTGCAAAAACAAACCGAGCGAAAATATTATCGACGTAACCCACATACCGCGAGCGCGTTTCGCGCGACACTCGCGCGCGTTCTAGAGCGGACCCCCCGTGAAAGTGCGCGCTCGCACACGCCGAAGCGCGAAAGTCGATACCTGCGTGCGTTTTTTTTCTCTTCCATTTTTTTTTGCGCTCGCGCGTGTAGGTACCTATGCAGCGCGCGGAGAAATTCGGCGTCTCGGGAGAGGAATCGGCGGCGGCATTATGCTCGTTAGCCGGCGCAGAGCCGCGGATCGGCGCGCGCGAGGCCGCCGGTCGCCGCGCCGCCTCTTTTATGCTCTACATAACCCGAGCGCGAGCCATGCAGCCGTGAGAATTAGCCTAGCGTGCCCGAAAACACCACTAGCTTACTTCGGCCGCAGCATCGCTGGCCGAACGAGGTTTTTCCTTAATTGCGCGAGCCGAGCCGGTGCATTTCCGCGCGCACGTCACTGCCTCCGGTTTCTTCGCGGCAAAATTTTTCAATATTTCGCATTCCTTTCTCTTGATCAATCGCTGATTCTTTCCGCCGTTTGTTAAAGTCTTTTTTGCTTTTTCTAGAGAAAAAAACGTTTAGATCGTTCGCTCTATGAAACGAGAAATGATGTGGGTAAGCTGGGAATAATCATTTGTTCCGAGTAAAAAATGTTTCACTTAAATAATATCGTATGCTTTTGATTTGACGTGGAATAAGGGATTATTCACTTTTATAGTGTGACTGTTCAATTATTCATAATTCGATAATTATTAAATTAACTATGGGTATCGAGTTCATACATTTCTAATTGAACAAACTTTTATATATTTTTAATTTTAGAAATCATTTTTAATTACGATTTGATGCTGAATTTTAAGTTGGTTTTGGAACGTATTATTTTTTAAGAAAATTCCTTTTTTAACGGAACAAATGAATCGTAAACCTTAGTGAGCGACAGAAGATGCGAACGTCAACGTCAATTGAAATACAAGTCATAAATTCTAGAAGGCAAAAATGCGCGAAGGAAATATGTCCTTCACTTTGTTGCATGTTAATGCTGTGCTGCGTAGGACTTTCGAAACATAAGAAGTCCAATTTCAAAATAAGTTAGTACTCCAGTGCAGAGAAAAGAGTGTAATTATACCAAAACGTAACTCCACTTACATTTCTTTTAATTAAAATACGTTTTTGATGTAATTTTTGAAAAATTTCATGGTAATATTGCAATTAGAGAAAACATTATAAAATATTTGTTAAAGTATGCTTTGTAGTGTTGCTCAATGGCACTTAAAACGTTACTTCACTTAAAATGCTTCTGACATGAAAACTTCTAATTGCACTAGCGACTACACAGGCGTATTCAGGCGTATTCAAAATTATTTAATTGTAGTATATTAGTCGTTTTTACAATGCAGGCGTCGGTATATTTACACCAAAATAAAAAGAAATTTTGTAATATCGTCGATATTCACGTGTTCTATCGCTTTAATAACTTTTCGATAAAAAAAAACCTAGCCTATTACACTATACGTGCTTGTGTGTCGAGTTCCATCAAACGGAATTACGCTCGAACGGCTGGGGAAATAATAAGAATAAAAAAAAAAATAAAAGCTGCCTTCTGAAGCATGCAAGTCATTGTTTAAATTTTCATTTAGAAAGTATTTTACTTTCCTCGGTTCGGCCGTATTGGCATTAGAAGTCAATTGCAGCAGAATTTCAAACTTTACGACCAGAATCATTCGAATTACGGGATTCATTACGATGCAGTTTCCGATGATAATTTTCACGCTTCATCGACTCGCGCAATAATAAAATAAAAGTCTCGCAATATTTGCTCATTGAAAATCGCAAATTTATTAAACAAACATTTTTGACTCGCGAGGTTTACTATACCACGTCGCCCGACTTAAATTTCGGAGTCGGAAACGCGAAAACAAGCGCAACTACTTCCCGCACTCGGAGATGCATAATGCAGCGCGGAAAATTAATTTTCCCCGTTCCCGGGCACAATTCGCGCAATGAATTTTGCAAATTTCCCGCGCCACCTTCTCCGTTACGTAAAATTCACCTGCGCACTCCACTTGTTTACTCGCTCCCCACGATCGGCGCACAGTATCTGCATGATCGCGCGAGGGGAAAAAAAAAACAAACCGCTCGATCTCCGAAGGAAATCGTCGGCAATTTACGTTTCCTCCGGGGGGAAAATGCCCGGCACGTACCCCGGCCTTCCTCCCTGCATTACAAAGCGACGCGAGATTCGCGTCAACCTCTTTGTTCGCCCCTCATCGACGTCTCCCCCCCGTGCACTAAGTCCGGTGCGCCGGACGTACACACACGGGGGTACGACATACGCACTGCCTATATGGTTGGAGAGAAGAAGCAACTGCGCCGTTACTCCGGTGTAGACGTGTATACGTATGCGCACGTATATGTAAAAGCAGCAGCCAGCTCCGGAGGTCGAAATTAACCCGGGGAAAGCACACAGTTTGTCACTCGCGCACTGCACACTGCGGGTTCGTCGACGGCGCGCGAGAAACGGTATTAAGAGGTGCGGGCGCGCGGAACCGGTGCGCGTCCTGCCTGCCTGGCCTGTGTTGTCCGCGGCGGGACGCAAACTGACACGCGGCCGCGCGCGCCGAGGCAGTCGCGCGCGAAGAAAGGCGCGGGAGTGGAGAGAGAGAGAGAGAGAGAGAGACGGAGCTGGCCGCTCTCCCCGCGCGCGCGGGGCCCGCGACGTCATCGGCCACAGCCGTACCCACATCCAAGCGCTACGGTGTTTTAAGAGGGGCACACCGGAGTGGGGGGCCTCTCGCTCGCTCGCTCTTTTTTTTTTATTCCCGCGAGCGGAGAAAAAGGCCGGGGAACGATCATCGCTTCACCGTGCGCTTCTTGTACATCCTTCTGGTTTTTTAGTATTACTTTTTTTTTTGTTGCTGGTGGTGATGCCCCCGCGGTGCGCGCTTTTTCGCGCCGCGCGACGGGATTATTTGTCGGGGCGAGCGCGCGAGCGCGAAACATGGAAGCCCCGCGAGCGAGACAATGGGAGTGCGCGCGATGCGTATCGATGCGCCGTACGTATAGCTCGGTTCGAGAACCGCCGCAGACTCTGCAAGGGCTTATCTTTATCGGGATCTCTCGCTGTTGAAAATGAGCATTTTTGCCGACGTTTTCTTGGTGTTTATTTTTTTTTCTTCTTCAAATCGAGACTCGGTCGTCTTATCGATGAACATTTCTCGCGATGTACGCTGGGAGGCGTAAGGTGGGGGGATTTAATATCAAGACTTACTTAAAAATTATGGAAATTTAGAATAACTGTTTCCTTAACAATGGTACACTGAGAAACAAGGATAATGTAAATGTTTACAAAAATATATAGTAATTATAATATGGTTAGTTCTTGTTTCTACAGTCAATAGTATTAACTAATTGAAAATTTTTTATACTAAAGAGTAATTATATAAGAAATTTTACTATAAAGATTTTACCATTTCAAAATAGCCATAAAGACGAGATGTGTTCTATGCTCATATAGAGAGATTACTAAATTCATTTTCTAAAGTGTACTAAATCTAGAGTAAGATTCATTATAATAATGGTAAAAGTAACTAAAATTGAAACGGTAATGTTTCCTGCAGCTTGTAGTGTGCGCCATATAACTGTACTAGAAAATCTAGTAACTTTCTGGTCATTTCTATAACAGGTTTTTCTCAGTGTAATTGCTTTTACACTAGTTTACTTTATATTAGTTTTTAAGCACATCTGCAAACTACAAAAATGTTTAACATAGTTTCCTAATTTCTTTCAAAATGTGAAGGAATGAAAAACCACTCGAGACGAGCGAAAGTCAATCTAACTTCGAGTGGATCAGTTTTTACTAAAAAAAATGTTTTTTCACTCGAAATACAATGATTTTTAAAATTTGTTCACTCTTCTACATAATGAGAGTTATTTTCTTATCGTAAGTTTGCGAAACGGTGAATTAAGTTTTAAATTTAAACGCATTCCCTCGACGAGTGAATATTCAATTAAGTTAAGGAGTTTGATGTAATGGATCGATACGATTAAAATTTTTAATGATGCCAACGGAGTAATTTTGTAACGAAAGCAAATTAGTGAAGTTTCCTCAGTCCGTCGCTTCCATCGGGATCATTGAGCAATTTTTTTCCCCCGACGCACTTTCCACGAAGTGAAATCGAAAATTTGTTTTGGAGCCTCCGCCGCTCGAGGTGTTGAAAAATTTTTCGAATTTCTAAACAACAATAAATTTTATTTTCAAAGCACCGCGCGACGCCCGTACACAGCCGGCGTTGCACAAGCCTGGCCGCGCGCATAAACTTCGCGTAAAAGTAACCGGCGCGAGCTCCTTATCGCCGGCGCAGATAAGATTTACAAGTGAAACAAAGAAAATAAAGGGAAAACTCAAATGCACCGCGCGTCGTATATGGGACCGACAAAAAACGAGTCTCGCCCGCTTTTACCGCGAGATAAGCGGGACTCTTATCGGCGCGCGACCTTTTCCGCGTGTTGCGACGCCGCGGCGAGCCGGGCAACGTCGAGGGAGCAGCTTGGAAAAGAAATTGAAGCGGAGGAAGGAGAGGAGAGGAGAGCGAAGGAGTCGCGGGCAAAAAGAAGCGCCGAAAACCGGAAGCGACGGGCATTGTCGATGCGCCATTGTTTCCGCGTCGACGTCGCGTCCACGGCCGAGCAGCGCTCAGGGCCGACGTGGGAGGGAGGAAGGAGGTCGCCGATGCCCAAACGTCGGATGTGTACCCCCGATTTTATTTTCGAACGATATTTCGCCGTAACGAGTATGCGCTACCTGCTTGTACGTATAATGCAAATCGTACCGTTACTTCTTGTTTAGAGGGGGGAGATGTGGATTTGCTAGTTTATTTTACATTCATAATTTAATTACGTAAGCGAGTATCGTGTGAATATTACTAAACTATATAATGCAAATAGAAATAGTGGTATAATTAAAAATATTTTACTTGATTGATGTTCTTTTTAAAAATAACTACGCATTTATATAATAACTAGTATCGTTTTTAAAGTTTAGTATACAATTAAAAGCAATATTTTAACTAACATTTCAGCTTCTGCATCTCATTAAATCTTACTGTTTCTACTAAAATGCAGATGCTTTCGATTCCCTTAAATACGTATAAAATAAATAATTTAAATAAACTATTTTTTTCTTATGAAATTTATTGTGGAACGATTGTGTGATTGATTTACCTAAATTTAAATGCAAAAAAATGGTATAATTTCTTGGCATTTCATATTCATGTTTATAAATATTGAGGAACTGCATTAATGTGAATAATGCAGAAATCTACGGTAATTGAAAAATTGATTCTGTTAGAGACAGGCGGGGTTTTGATAAAGTACTGGAGCGTAGTCGATTTGTTGCTTCGCTCTAACTTATCAGAATATTGACAATGGCAATTTTTATCTGAAAATGTTTCTCGCGACATCGTCAAATACCGTCCATCAAACGCGAGTATCGCTCTGAAAATGCAATTTTCCACGGGCTGAAATTGACTGTCGATATCGAGGCCCTTTTTCATTCCAAGCTAAAAATACATCGCCCCAAAAGTGTGCCGCTCTTTAAAACACCTCGATCCAAAACACAACCCGGACCACCAAGAAAAAAGAGCATCACGTCCCACTCGATTAATGGCCCTTCAAGAAAAAAAAATAATCGAAGCAAGAACGAAAGATCCAGAAGCACCCAACATTTGGGCCTAATAGACACCGGCTATCCATTACACCGCGGGCGAAGGAACCGGGCGATTACGCGCACATCGTAAGTAAATCCCGCGGTAGCGTCAGCGGCATCGATCCATCAAAATCCGCGGCGCGGAAGCCTCGCCTCGCGCCTCGCCCGGCATTCCGCATTCTACCGGCGCGCCGAGGTACCGCTACGCTCGCGCATGCCGCCGCCTTCCCCTCCTCCGCCGGCGCGATGATACCTTCGCCACGATTTTTTTTTTCGAGAGAGAGAGGTGGAGAAAAGTGGAGGAAAAAAAAGGAACGAGACGTCGGAGGAGGCGCTGGCGCGCGCGCGAGCGAGCTGCCGGCTAATCGCGACGTTCCGCTCGGCTCCCGGCCGCGGGAGCTTGGTCACGGTGTAAATAGGCAAAAAGGAAGTGCCGCGGCGAGGATATCGGGCCTAGCGGTCAATGGCTCGTCGCCTCGTGCACCAGGTGTCGTCCGGTCTTCGCCGCAGATGCACCTTTTCCATCGTATCGCTTCGTCTCCTCTCGTGTACATATGTATATGTACACACCGCACACGTATATACATATCGCATATGTCCGTGTGTGTACAGATTTATAAATATATATATACAGATGTATACCACACGCTCGCGTGTAGTTAGACGAGGAGATATTAATTGCACGTTTGACAGGGCTAACGGAATCGACGCGTTATGGGTTCATTCAAATGGCTCTGCCTGGCTTTTAATTATGCTTCATTTTTACTCGCGGCGGTCTAGGAATGCGGTACCATTACGCCTCCTCCTCCTCGCGGGTTATGCGGTCCCGCATATTCATCGATTTCTTTTGAATTATGTCACTTCCTAATTAAAGTATTGATCCGTCGCTATTGGAAATTTTTTTCCCCCAATAATCTTCATGGCTTTTTAATTGGAGGAAAAATGACCTAAATCTCCGAGGCACAGCCGCAATCCGGATTTAAAAAATAATTAAACGAAGAGGTAAGGGCGATTCCGCTGCACTAAATCACCTTACGCGCGAAAGGCGCTCTATTACACGGCGCTCCGAAAAAGAAGAATAATGCCCGTTAAAGAAGTATACACCGGGAATATTAAATTTTAATTAACGCCGCAACAGCGCGCCTGGGGGGCCCCGTTAAAACTGTATTACATTACATTAATTCGAAAAGGAAAGAATGTGCCTTCGTACCTCCACCGCCAATAAAATCCAATCGCCGCGCGCGTTTCTTCCTTACGATGGTCGCGCGACGTAACCGCGGCAAATTAGTCGCTTGCCATCGCGCAGGAATTTCTCGCGTTGCGCAACGGCTTACGCCTCCCCGAATTCCTCGCGAGCGCAAAATTGCATCCCGATCGCGACGCGGCGCGCACAATGCGCCGGTCGAAAAATCGACGTGCATTAAAAGCGCGCGCGGTTGCACAAGCCCGCGGCGCAGCTCGCTGCATCCGAGGGCACGAAGTGAAAGGCGCGACGCGCGGCGGCGAGGCCGCGGCAAACTTAGCCGTAATCCACTTGGGGCGGCGGCGCCCCGAAATTATCGGGACGGAAGTTTCGCGACGCGGCTGTATGGGTGCGTCGGGGCGGGGGCGAATCGAACGCGCCGCGGCTTCTGACGAGCGGCCGACGCAATTACACGCCACGCCTGACGGCGAACTGACGCGCCAATTAACTTGCAAATGAGGGGGCGAACGGTTATGATTGTGACGGTCGCCCGCGTACGCGATTCGCTCGCCGATGGGACGGGACGGCGGTCGGGAAGCTCCGAAAAGGCGCGTTCACCGCGCGGCCGATAGCGATATTGTGCGGGTACAGTGGTTCCGCGCTGACGGGTGATGAGCTAACAAATTTATGGGAGGTTGGATGCTGCCGCGGGGTTACGTGTAATGGTGAAGCGATGATTTTTTGCTGCCTGGATCATCCAGTTACTTTTATAAAGTAACAGTTATGTAAGGCGAAAATCTTTTGAGTCTTCTACTGTATTTGTTGTTGACTTCAGCGTATTTTCGTTTATTAAAAATATGGTTTACTAAAAATTGCAATAGCAAAATTGTAATTGACTGACTATGAGAAAAATTGCAATTTTTTATTTGAAAAATTATGACATCTCTAATAAACTTTATTATAGTTCCAGTAAATTTTACAAGAAAGGGTTGCAATTTTTCCAGTATAAATGTTAGTCTGTAAGCACATTAAAATGAACTATTTTTAGTAAAGCTTCTTTCTCTGTGAATTAAAATTTGAATTTAATAATACGTGAACGTCGAGAAGTGCATACTTAGTCATGGTAATCTAAAAAAAAATATTTTATATTGAAAAAAAAAAAAATTTGGTGGTCGTAGTCGCTTCTATGGTCAGGATATTCGTTAGACGAATTTCCTATGTTCGCAACGTGAACTTAGGCATTGTCTCGCGTCGACAGTCAGAGATCTGGGGATAAGTCATTCTCCAGCTGTTAAGGCATTTTCGTATTCTCTCTCTCTTTATTCTCTCTCTCTCTTCTCTCTTCATTAAAGTGCACCTTCTTTTTTTCTTTATATATTTGTATCAACAGGATCAAGCCACGTTGATATCTCTCTCTTTATCATGGGATAATAACCCACATGATTTCAAAAATCTGACACGATTTTTTTACTCTCCAACGAAGAAATCTGGTACGATTTTCGAAGCGGGTTGGGTATACGATAGCCTACAACTGATATGAAAACGACCCTCCGAGACGACCATCTGGACTACGAAACGAGCGCAACACCCTCCCCAAGAAGCATCGGACCACCTTACTGAATGAGCTTTCGATGCTCCTTATATACGAAACAACGAGTAACCTTGCCGCTTGCAAGTAGCTTACTCTGTATGGTATCCCTCTTGTGGCTAGTTTTAAAAACTATAAAAGGGCATAACGAAGGTTCATGAATAGATACCGACTTTACCGGCAATTGTATTTTCATTATCCTTCAAAACAGCAGGTTACGCAATGAACAATAGTAATTTTTTTCTTGCAAAATTAATTAGTTCTATTGAATTCATAAACGATTTAGTTATTTAATATATAGCCATTGCAAATTTTTAATCAAAATGATATTAGTTTTGAAAAGGTCTTTATAAAGATGGTTTTTTTTATTAACAACCGCTATTAGTTAAGAGGCAAGCATTATTATTTAAATATGACTTGAAAATCGTTAACAAAAATTTCAATTTGTAATAAAAAATATGAGTTTTATATTTATACAAAAAAACGAACAAACATTTTATTAAAAAATTATACTAATAAAGAAAAAAGTTAAGTTTAAATGAAATTCAATAACAAAATTTGTTGTGAAATACAAAATTAAATTTCGCCTTAGCAAAAAAATAAAATACAAAGCTTTAAAAAGTGTAGGGGTTTTAAACGCTAAAAGTAAAGATAAAATTTCGACCCTTTTGTCCTCGCAAAAAGTGAAAATCAAAAGTGGTCACTACACTTGTTAAAAAATAACATGAAAACCCTTTCTCGACGAACATGCACTGCCACAAACAACTATTCTGCTTAGAGTGTGCAGATAAACCGAGCCCTATGTTATTTGATCTCCTTTATCTACGCCCAGGTAAGCTTTATCCAATAACAAAAAGCACTGAAAACTAAAAAAAGAATTAGATTTCAACCGCGCACCATTGTAGTTTTAAAAGATTTACTAAAGGCGTTGTTTTATCAAGAAAATTTTTAAACAAAAATAAACATATAAACGCATTGATTAATTTTACTATATTACTTTCGATTAAATTTGCAAATGTTTTTTCAGCAAAAAAAAGAAAAAAAAACAAGAACAATATTCTTTTTTCTTCTGCATTTTTTATCTTTAATAAAAAACATTGCAGACATTTAAAAAGTAAAAATGCAGAAGACACGTAAAAGCTAACTTATAATTTACTTCCGAAAAAGTCTTTTTTTATTCAAAAAATGCACTTTAAACTACAATTTTGTGCTTCGTCCGAAAAATCAGATTAGTAAAAAAGAAACAATTCTCTTCATTTATAAAAGTGCTCCCATCTTTTAGCTTCAACCCCATCCCGCGTTCCAAGCCACCCCAAGAAGCGGAAGCGACGTTCAATGATTATCTCGCGTCCTCCGAAGAATCAAGCTCGAAGGAAGGGTACGCTCAGGACGGAAGACGGTGAATAATTAAGCGCCCCGCTGAACTCGCCGCGTCCACCGAGGGAAAAAAAGGAGCCTCGACGGAGAGGCGCGCAGCGTCCGAGGGCAAAGCCCAGGAGAGCCGGGGCGCGATACGACGGGCCTCGTCGCCGAGGCATTTAGGGGAATCCCCGCGACGGCGTCTTATAAATAAGAAATGCGCCCGAGTATCCGGTCGTTAGTAAATACTTGATGGCTCCGCCCCCGCCGGAATAGCAATGGGCGGCTGCAGCGCCGTGTTTTCCGCCGATTTTCCACGGGAGCGTCGCCCCCCGCCTTATCTCGCCCGCGCGCGTGAGCCTCGGCACTAAAAGAGCACTCCGCCGTTATTTCGCCCGAGAGGGGCGCGCTCGAGGGCTGCTGTATCGGAAAATTATACTTATGGGGGGGATTTACTTGTTAATAAGCGCGCGGCGTCGGTAATCTTCGCCGCACACGAGGTACTTCGAATTACCCGAGAGAAGAGATTATCTCGAAATTCACAAGACTCGCTAAATCATGCGATAGCATCAACGGTCAAAAGTGTGTACGCGGGCGAGATGAAACTGCTGAATTTTTCCGGCGCTTTTTTTTCTTCTCCGCTGACGTCGTTATTTAGCTTACATCTAAATTCACGAGGCATTCGAGTCTCTCACATTTTTTCCTGTCCTCTTTGGGCTTCCTTATTTCGCGAGCGAGCGACGAGGCACCGCCGAGGAAAGAAAGGAAAGCAGTGCGTGGGCTTGGTCGCGGTGAAAAAAAAGGCTAAGAGTTGGAAAAATATTGGCGGTCAGGCACGGGCCGGGAGAGAAGAAGCGAAAAGAAATGGGTTGAGGAGCGGGTGGGGTTCCGAATAAAAGGTGAGGTATGTGTAAAGTTGCTCGCGCCGCGCGCATACCAATTTCTAAAAAGGTGCACGAGAAAGAGAGAGAGCCACCCGGGGAATTTTCGTGCTGATGTTTGAGAAATTCTCCCGTCCTTTCAGGTGCGCCCAACCGGAGCGGGACTTTTCTTATTTTGCGTGCCATCGGGCGCAAATCTTCATTCCCGCGCTTTCTTCGGCGCGCGACTCGCCTTTAAATTGCTCGGCGTTTAAGAAATTGTTTGACACGGGACGATGCCTCCTTTGTGCTCCGGTCATGTGGATCCTTTAACTAGAGCGATTGATTCAACGACCGGAGTTTACAGTTTATAATTTACGATTATTGCGGTAATTATTAAGGATAGCTTCTTAAAGCATTTGCATGATGGAATGTTATTGATGCAGTTGTTCTAGTAATGTTTGCGGAAATTCACACGTGCCAAATTAGAAATGTTCAACGCATACTGGAGTTAATTTTGCCCCAGTGTACATTACCAACGAAGTAGTGTTATAATTGTTCATCATAAATCATATATGTTAATACGTATAAATACTTAAAATTCATCTTACGTGTCGGACATTCGAGATAATAAATGTTATTGCGTTGATAAACTCACCTGTAACAGAAAGAAAATATAATATAGTTTGTACTTTCAATAAATAATCGTGTTATTTCGAGTAATTACAATAATATGTAATAATTAAGCATGAAGTCACTTTTAGGTAATAATAATATTGGTATTTAATCAGTCTGTCTACGTAACGTATGACATCTTATAGGAGAAAGGCCTATCCATTAGATAAGTCTTAATAAATCTAAACGAAAAATATAAACACTATTTAAAAGTATATCTTACATAATAATTAAAAAAAAACATCGTAACTGCTCTTAAGGCGGAGTCTGGAAAATTGTACGAAATAAAAATAAAAAATGCAAATGGAAAGTACATAATTACAAGCTTGTTTTGGTATTTTTATTTGATCAATTGGAGAGACACTATGGAGAAAATAATTATGTTGCATTTATTGTCTGGTATTTAAATTTGAATTAGTGAAAGATTAATACAACATTAGTGGAAAACTACTACGTTATTTGAAATTTCACTAAAAATTAGTGAAAAGAGCTTGACTATTTAGTGGAAAAGTTGTGGGTTTAGATGTCGCATTAAAATAAAGTTTAAATTTAAATGAAAAATAACTCATCCATTATTATAAATGCAAATATTATCTTAGAAATGTACTATATTATTATATTTGTTTTATAAACAAAGCGATGTAGTGTTACTTTTATTAAAATAACTTAACTAAAAAGTTTTTTAAAAATGTCATTGTAATAACACAACGATTCCTTGCAGACCTACGTCGGAGCCACCTTAACTAAGATCTCTAAACCACATAAAAAATTTCTACGCCGTTCGTTTTAATCGCTCGTACAACACCGCCGTCACTCTAGTAGCGGCGCACTTTTACGCACATAACAAACGTACATAACGGCGTGACTCACGATCGTCAAACGAAATTCTTCCGATAAAAGCTTCCGCGGAATCAAATCATACCACGCGCGCACGCAGCAAGTACCCAAGATTTTCGCGCGCTCTAAATTGTCCAATCCCGCGAGGGCACGGCGCGCAATTTCGCAACGAGCCGACGTCAGTCGTCGCGTTCGAAAGCTCGCAAGCGCACGGCCGATGAGTCAGGCCCATCGGGCGCTTCCCCGAAAGCTCCGCGGGAAACAAAGAGGAGCACCGGAGGAGGGGGAGATCGTGTGTCGCAAGGCCGTTAGCGCGGCGCCTCGGAAGTTCCGGCTTCGCGGTGTCCGTCGTCGGCGCGCGGCCTCGCGGGAAATACCACCGAGAGAGGCGCGCATTAGCCGAGGCCACCGCGGGGAGGACGACTAATTGTTCGGACACCGAGCACACTGGTCACTGCACACGGCTGAGTCTCTCTCTCTCTTTTTGTGATATATTTATTTCTTTTTATACTTTTTTGTCTTATTGAGAAGTGTGCTGTATGATTAGCGCTATATCTAGGTTTCCTACTCTATAAAGTATTTTTGCTTGTTTAAAGAGCGAGAAAATAAAAAACCATCCCAGACTGATTCTCTATAGCTTTCTGCATACTGATGAAAGCAACGATCAACTTACTTTTGGGCAGTGGGAAATATTCATCACAGTTGATTAGTTAATCAATTGAATCAGGTGATATAAATATAATTAATAAAAATTAATCACATTTATATGTTGCAATTATCAATCGCAATGTATTTAGGTGAAAATGTTTTACGCAGAGTATGTGATACATTATTCTGGGAATTGTACTATTCAGTGACAAGTGTGATCAAGACTATTTCTAGTGATCTAGCTGTGACATTTTCTTTTCACAGAATTGATATTTCCTTTGCCAAAAATGATTGTAATTATTATTTTAATTTTATATGATTATCATCATTGCATTATTTATTTGCTGCCTAGGGAAATAAAAAGTCTCTCTCTCGCGTCTTCAGCGCATGACTCACACGAACGAAATTTGACGACGATACAATTCACCTTGGGATGCGTTTCCTTGAATTTTGGTGTGAATTATTGTTATCAGCTACTGGCGGTTTCTGATTCCCCGCGGTGGGCGAATTTTCCGACGCTGGCAAGGGAGCGGAAAATCGAGCGGGGATTATCGAAGCTAATATTAGAGAAAGTAAAGTTCCAGCGCGAGTTTACGACGCGCGTTAGCCTGGGAGCGGATTAAAGCGGGTCTTGCGCAATTTTTTTTTACGGGGCGAGGTAACGGGTTCGACGTTTTTTTCGGCGAATTTTCAAAATTTCGAAAGTTACAACGATTACGAGGATTTTTTTTCGAAAACGTGATTTTCAAGTCGCGCTTACGGTGAACCAATTTTATTAAATATTTAATCAGTCGAACGGGGCGGCGACGTTTTATTGCACGCTTTAGATCGACTATCAAAACGAGAAACAAAAATTTGCAAAAGTGAAAGTTGAAATTACGCCTTTTTTTCTCAAATGTACCTGTATATAATGGCGCAATATACTCGTAGACGAGTACAATCTAGTTTGCAAACTGCTAAATTAACAAAAAAATGAATGCGTTTCATTATATCACAGTGTCGTAATTGAAGTTGGAATAAAAATATTACAAGCATCGCCTGCGAAAACCAAATCGCGGGCAAAAAATTAGCGTTGCAAAATAATACGCCGCTGCCGTTTTTCATCGCAAACGCACTTTTTCACATGCGAAGTATCCATCGCACCGGCAGCTGTCGGTCGCGCGAAAATACGGCTCTCCGGACGCGAATAAAATTCGAGCATTAATAACTTACGCGGCTTTTACCATCGAACCCACGGGTCCATTACGCGCCATAAATTCCGCTATCACCGCTGAATTTTTCATGCGAAACCGCGCAACTCTACTCCGGTGCAATCAGGCGCGCCGCTAATTACCGACGCAGACGCTCGTCCGCGTGCATCCGGAAATGGGCGCCTATCGAAACCGCGAGCGATTTCCGCGCGCTAATGCGCGTTTGATGGAGCGCCGCGGGGGACTTTTGGCGCGTCGCGCATTACGCATGCGGGTCGCGGAGGGAAGAAGAAATCGAGGCCCGTCGTGAAATGCGCAAAAGTGAAAAAAAAAAGCAGAAGTCGCGACGGCGACGGATTTTGAATGTTTGGCCGGCGCTCAGGAAGGCCGGACACGACTGACGAAAGAGAAAAGACTCGACCGAATTTCACTTGCAATTTGGAGCTCGACTGCTTTATACCGTTGACTCGCTCGTTTGCATTTCGTGAAATTAAAGAGGAGAAAAAAAATTGTAGCTTTCAGTATTAGCTGTTAAAATTAGTTGGTCGTTTACGGTAGCTTGAAAAAAATTCGAGAAGTGTAGCTGGAAACCAGCGTTTTACTTTTAGCTCTGAAACTGCAAGAAAATCCTAGCGGCAAATCTGCAGATCCGTGATTGGTGGAAAAACGTTGATTGAGGAAGTCATTAGAAAACGATTTCTCACGTGCGGGATGTAAAGTGTTTCGCGCTTCACACTCAAAGGGTTAATGAAGTCGTGAATCTGATAAGCGATTATTAATCGCTTGGCAAGGCTGTACATGCGAATAAATATATAACGATTCTAATTGCTCCATATTTTCACGTTTTTACCACCGCAGTTACACTCGTGAAATCAGCATGTCTCTGGAATGATCCGCATTACTTATACGCGTAGCGACGTTTTTTCACCATTAGAAGTGAAACCTCGAGAGTCTATCTAGGATACTATCATTCATCTTTTTTATCCTCAGTCTTATCCTTGCTGATGCTAGGCAGAAGTCGTTTCGCGTGTAGAAAATTATCATACGCGACTGTTTAAAGTCAGCCGGAGTAATTCTTTTCTAAAATTTCACCGAGTTTATCTAGAGCGCCGGGGATGAATCTAAAAGTCGTATGCAAATCTTACGGCCAGTAAGGTCATAATGAAATGCATTAAAATCATTAAGAATTCTCCCCGAGTGCTCTGGAGCACATTTTAAGAGGGAACTGAACAAGTGGAGTTTTAAAATTAATTTGAGAGATGTATAGTACGCTGAAATAATACCTTACCCGCGCGCACCGACAGATCGAGTTCGAACGCAGCCCACACTTTAAAAGCGTTAATAAAAAGAGCTCCTTCCTTTGTTCAATAAAACATCAATTTTTCACGTGTCTAAAAAGACTTTGCTTATCGCATTAGCCGTCAAAAAAACTCAGTAATTCCATTACTACCAGCCGCGCGCTGAAATTCAATTACCGTTAAGTAAAAAAAAGTCTCGTAACGAATTTATTTGATTAAATTAAATCCCCGCGTCCCCGTAAGATAAGCGCCGAATCATCGAGCGGCCGCGCGAGCAATCAACGCCGGCGCTTAATCCGCGGTGCTCAAAGGTGGAAATGCGAAAATTGATCCCCGCGCCTAACCTTCCGACGGCCTGATCCGGGGCGCGGCTCCGGGCGGTTTAATCTAGTTGTAAATTCCCGGCGTCGCGACTCCTTCGGGGTCACAAAGGACCTCATCCGTTGGCGCTTCATTTGCATGCGTCTCCGGGGCGGCGCCAAAGCGCCCGCGTCGATTCGGCCGAATTCCGCGCGCGCGCGAGGAGCCGATGCCTATATGTGTGTACGCGCGGCGCGCGGAAGTCCGCCTCTCTTTCTCCCGGGGAATAATTTAGATAAACTTGAGGGCTCCGCAGCGATTTATGCTGATGGGATGGGGAAACTTGGCGCGCCGACGAGCAGTCGGTCTTATCTTACTTTGGCTGCATTGTTTCGTTTGCGCGGGCCAAACTCGCTTTATTTGATTGATCAGTGCCGCCGGGATGCTTTAACTTGATAGATCCGCCGTTCCGGGGCACTCTATTTCATTAGTAATCGAGATATCGGTATTCGCTTCTACTTTTTAAATTCGATAACGAGTTATTGTTCATTTTTCATAAATTTGTTAGTTAGTTTAGTTCTGATACCATTTTTCATTGGCGATATGTGTACTATACATTCTTCTATATTCAACGCCAAAAGTGCTTATAGTTACTTAGGGTAACGTTAAAAATAAAAGGCATATTTTTGAAAAACAAAAAATTGGGTGGTCATAGTCGCTTCTATGGTAGGGATATTCGATTAACGAATTTCCTTGTCAAGGTCTGAGTTCAGTCATTAAACTGTTTTCGGCATTTCTTTTTTTATTTTCTCCTTTTCTTTTTTTGGTTTCCTTTTCCTTTATTTTCAATTTTTCATGTTTTTGTATTCATGTTCATTTTCGTATTCATTTTCGTATTCATTTTCGTTATTCATTTTCATATTCATTTTTTCGTTTTCAAGTTCACTTTTTTTCATTTTTCGTTTTTCTCCTTTTATTTTCAACACTTTTGTCACATTTATCTGTTTTGTCTCATCTTTATTTTCGCATTCGCCTATACAACTATCGTTAAATATATATACCCAAGAAGCTTCGGACCACCCCGATGGAAGACATTTCAGAATTTCTTATATACGAAACAACGAACAATCTGGACACTTGCGAGTAGCGTAACATTTGCGATTAGGTGTTGACATTACCGACATCGATGTTTCTTTTTTTTTATTCTCAAAACAATATTTATTCTCTCTGCAATATTTTGTTTATTTTATTATTATTTTGTTTGTAAAAGTAGTTACTTGTATAAGATTTATAGTTGGTATGATTATTTTATGTGTATTATAAAAATGTCTTAAGGATTTTAAGCGGTCGCAGTTAAAATATCAAAATAGAAAAGGTTGTTAAAATCAGATGTGCATCCATGTTAGACTTAAAAATAATTCACAGGGGTTAAATTGAATAATACGTTAAAATTAACATTGTAGCTCCTGCTTCTGTTTATTTTTAACAGAAAGGATGCACGAGCGGTTTTACCATCCACTCGGCACATCTTCGATATACTTCACTTTGTACTTATCTGTTATGAAGCTACCTTTTTTATTAGAAAACTCTCGAGTAAACTATCTTAAAACACGTTACAAGTAATTGCCTATACAGGAAGTAAACACTTACTTCAAAGCTTCAGAAAATTAAGTAATCATTTAAGAAACGAAGCATCAATTTTTTTTTTAATTTCCAACGAAACTCCACTAAATTTAACTCTATCATCATTAGCATTTTTAGCGCGCTTAAAAGAAATACCTTTTTTTATGTAATCAACAGCCGCTCTTCCGAAGCATAATGAGGCCTCGCGTTAGTTAATCGACGAAAAAAAAACGAAAGGTTCAATTTCAACAGCGACCAAATTGAATCATCGAGTGTACGCGCCGTCGAAAAAAAAAACGTCAGCCACCGGGGGAAGATGCGACGCTGCGAAATGAAATGTTTACGTCGGCTCCTCTCGTTAAATTTAAAGATTCGCCGGCCGGAGGACACACGAGGGGCGCGCCGGGCCATTTATTCACGGCCCGGAAAATCCGTGTCACACTTCGTTACTTCCAGCTGTGTATTTAAAGCCGTGCCAGGAGGGAGACGAAATTGTCCGTTCAAATATGAGCCGGGAACCCATCAAACACTTGATTAACAATCCCGGCGGCCGGGCCGGCACATCCTTACCTCCGTCGAGCCCCCCGCGAATTTACCGTGGAAATTCGCGCTCCGCGGAATTCCGTTTTTCCTTCGGGAAAATTGCGGGTGGTCGTTTCATTCCCCTCTCAACCGGCTAAAAATGAGTTTTGTACCATCATATCGTCGTTCAATCAATCGTAGTTATATAGAAATATAATCCAAACGGCGATTATACACGGACATACATGATTATGTATAATTAGGTATGTTTTTCCTGTAGAATCACACAAGATTACGCAAAATTTATTTTTAGCCAGCCATCGAATTGCGCGCAAACTGTTTTTGCGCGGACGAGACTACAAACACTCGAGACTCACCGCTTTGCCGGTCAGCTGTCGATTGAGGTTGCTCTCGTTGTTGTTGATGTGATTGTTGTTGGCGACGTTGGCGCCGCCGTTCGTCGAGCTGTGGTGGTTGTTGTTGTTATTGTTGTTGCTGCTGCTGTGGTGGTTACTGCGCTTGTGCAGCACCATTGCGGCGAACATTTTTGCGGAGCCGCCGGCCTGCGCGTACACACACCGTTTGCCGCTGCGTTCGATCGCCTCTTCGGGACTTCGGTTTATTTTTGCGCCACTCGAGACTCTCAAGTGTCCAGTCTCATTTTCGATTTAAATCTACGCGTGCGAAAAACAATGTCAATATTATGAGTGGACCGGGCGAACGTGTCCGAGCGTTTATTTAATTTCGCACCGTGGTGCAAAGTACGTGGTGATATTTTCGAATTAATTTCAGCGGCTTGCGTAATTCATTACGTATACACACGTCCGCTGAGGTAAACTGCGATGTCTAAATCAATGTGTTTATAAAAGTTTGCATATAAATCAGCCGCGAACAGCCGTATTACATCAATCAACTTAATTGTATTAAGTAACTTTTTTCAAATTTTAATGTTTATATTTAAACAAACACTAAATTCTCGTTGGTGTAACACACTTCCTTGGATCTCCTTCCAACGATTTTCCCTCTGCATTTCGCGAAAAATTTCACATTCAGAGTACGGCGCGGCGCATAAAGCACAAATTTCCGAAGCTCGCACTGCTATCAAAAAAAACTGAGCGTGCCGTCGGGCATTTTCACCGTCTCTCTCTCTCTCTCTCTCTTAGGCAACGCGCACGAAATTTTGAAAGGCGAGCGTACTGCGTCGGCGAAAATCGAGTCGAGAAAGTACACGAGCATAACATCGCGCGCGAAAAGTCGGCTCGCGAGCTGCTGCCCCCTACGAGCTCCCGCGCGCGGCATAAAAGCCCGGCGTTATATTCCACCTGCTCGATTCGACGAGGCTCGTCCGCGTCCAGTGTTACGTGTTCATTTACATAACTTCCGTACGTATCGCGCCGCGGCACGCACCGGGGCTGCGCCGAGCCGACAGCGCGGGGAAACGGCCCCGGCGCTGTGCTGCACTCGACGAGCCGCGCGGCGGCGAAACGACGCGAATATTTCAGCCTCGGCTCGGACAAATGCCTTTTATCGCCGGCCGCTTGATGCGAGGCGCGAGAGAGCCGCGTGCACCTTATCGCGCGACGGAAATTATAAGGGGACCCGTGAGGCTGATTTATTCGAGGATCGAAGTTTTTTATTCTTTGATTAGATGCCATCGGGGAGAGGATTAATTTTTATTGTGGTCTCGAACGAGCGGTGCAGTTTGTTAACAGCAATTTTTTGAGGCGGTAAATAAAAAGAAAAGGTGCAGCGCTTGCAGCTTGTTTATCGGGGAGACTTTCGTACTATAGGTGTTCGTTAGATACTTTGCTGGCGGGGAAGCAGGGCGCAAATGTAAACTAAGTTTGATATTGTTTGCAAAAATTTGTAAAACGGAAAAATTGTAGGTCACGATTGAACAACAATCGCGGCTGGAAATAGTAATTGTTTTATTCCAGCGTATTTGGAAGTGAAAACAAGCGCAACCTACTTTACTTTTCCGAGTGTGGTAATTTTTTTTTATTCAGTGTAATAACCTTTTTCACGGAAGTACATTATTGCATATGACTTATATAGTGGCGGGTTTATTAATTTTAAAATTTTTGTTTTATTATTTCATACTGATAGATTTATCGCCCAGTTTATTTAAAAAATATTTTAAACAATACGGTGTAAATTTTATTAATACACTTAAATTCAATGATCAAAAAGAATTTATGAATAGTTTACTTCTACGAGTTATTTTACAGCATTTAGTCTTTTAATGTTACACTATAGTTACACTATTTTAAGATTTTGTTAAAAAAATCAAATGTTGCCTATACTCATTCATTGGAAACACACTACCCGCAAAATGGTTATCCTCCTTTGTTTTCATTTAAACATTGCAATTTGCATGACGAAGTGTTCTACTTATGTTTCCACCTCGCGCTCAATTAGAGAGTATTCAATCCGATTTGTCTTTCTCCGTTTTATAATAAATGCATATTTATGTAAATTTTAAATTATGCTAAATCTTACGCAATTGAAACACATTGTATTACTTTATAATCAAGGGTTGCAATTCCCGTCTATTTAGCAAAATAAAGTAGATAAAATAAAATAAAACGACAAAAGCAAGCTTTACTTCACGCTCAATTTTTAAATTGACTACAAAAAGCCCCAACGCTCACAACCGTTCGTTCTGCGCGATCCGATAATTTGCTGTCTCCAGTGAGGCGCGCACGCAATCGCTTTATCTCAAATTTCATTGTCTCCGTTCATCGAATTTTTCATTACCCCGCAGCTTTAAAAAAAAAATATATCACAAAACAAAAATACCGTACCAACTCGTCCGAGTGACAGGCATCGTGAATAGGTTTCCACGTTACACCGCGGGTTTTAACAGCGTCAGCCCCGGCGGAAGAGAGCGAGAGCGCGCGCGCGAAATGAAAATTCCTCGATGGCCTTTGTGGAAAAAGGCGCGCGCGGAGAAGCGGAGAATAAAGCGCCGGCGAATGGAAATCCATCTGGCTCTTTTCTCTCCCGGCCACTTCGGCGGGGGATCGATTTCGCGCGCGCTAGAGGACAGCCGCGCGCGGCGGACGTGTCCCAGTATCGGGTGCGCGCGATAAAATAATTCGCGCGGCGGAGGCGCGCACAATGGACGGCGCGTCTCCCCCGCAGCCGGCCTTTTGTTCGGCCGCCGGAGACGCGCGCCGCCCCGACAGATTCGTTTAAACTTGCGGTCGCGGCGGCGGCCTCCGCGTCGCGTGCAGGCCGCCGCGCACGGGATTAGGCGCGCGAGACATCCGCGTAATCCCCGCAATTTCGATGGCCAGCCTGCCGCCGCCACCCCCCTTTCGCATTGCTCATCGGAGATTATTTTCCGGAGGCCCGCGCGCTGGAATCCGGTTTATTGGAGTATCGCGCTTTTCTTTTTTCCTCTTCTTCGCTGCTGGGGATTCTATTAGCGCGGAGGGGGTTGGAATTAGAAATTTATTGGTTTTCATTGTTACCGCGACGAGTGGCGGGCAAATATTGCTTAAACCGAATTAAGCGCGTGCGTTAACTAACGAAGTTCGGGAGCAAATATGACGGGGAGTGGAATTTACTTTAAAATTACAATGGCGTGCGGGTCGACGTGGATTTGCTTTGGACCGTTGAAATATTTATTTGAAAGATAAATGAAGACTGAGTGGAATTGCACTGTACAGTTATGTATTATTTTAATTTTTTATTTTGATGTAATAACTTGTTCGAAAATTTCAAATGTGCACTGAGAACATTTTTTCTTAAAGATTTCGTGAAGATCATTATAAAAATTACGGGATATAACGTAATTTTGGGACGGTTTGCAATACTGTCCTTTTTTATGGAAAAATCAGCGTAATTTTCACGTGAATCATAATAGCTTAAGCGAGCGCAATATTGAATTATATTCGGATAAGAATTACGATGATTTTCCCACAAAAATTATCAATGTTGCAAACCATCCCATGATTACGTTTTTTCACGTAATTTTTACGGTGAACTTCACCGTAATTTTTACGACAAACTCTCAGTAATACTGATGTGATACATTTTCAAACGGTACAATATTTAACAAATTGTTCAATTAAAAAAACGTTTTGGATTACTTTAAACATCGAATTATTCCCTTAATTTTTTACATTTTTTATTTTTTAACTTTGGAGGATTACATGAAACTGATCGAAAAATTATTTTATCTTCAAAAAGTATGTATACGCTGCATTGTTTATCGACTTATGTAATTAAACGATTAAACCGGTCCAAATTAATGATATAATTTAAAAGAGCGTCAATCACTGTATTGACGAATAATTCAAATTTTTCGTAACAACATACTTGACAGGACTTTGTTACAATCAATAAATAGAATTTTACCCGCATACAATGTTTAGAGTATATTTTCGAATCAATTAAATTTCCACTACTATATTTATCGATAAATGGTATAGGCATGGCAACGCAGTTGCTAGGGGAGAATCATTCGCGTAACAATGTCATAATTCGAGATTCGAAAATGCAATAACGACTGGAACGCGAATTAATGAATTACACGTAGGGTAATCCCGCGACGGAAATGATTAATTAATGCTTCGAAAAGCCATGTCAGTAGACTACCCGGATATCTCCGCGCCGGCGGTGTTATATGCCCGGCGAATCCTCGCGCGGATTCGCTTATCTCGGAAATAGACCCGTTCCGAACATCGCGACACTCTGCCACCTGTCAGTCGAACGCTAAAAATACGCATTCTATTCCGCCTCTCTGATCGATAGTTCAGTAACTCGCCTCCTCCTGCGCGCGAGCTACTATTGCTTTTTGACCGATCCGATGCAATTGCAGTGAACACCGAAGAAGGAAAATATTTACGATGAACAAAAAATGTTGAATCTTTTCAAATAACTATGCAAAATATTCGTCGCATAATTTATTTATTTACGTTTATTTTAGAAGCGATTGTGAAAGTCGTTTCTTTTGGTTTTTAATTAATTTAGCATTGAACCTGGCGAAATGAAAAAAGTTCGGATTATTCGCGCGGACGCGTCTCCAAAAAAAGTATTAATCGAAATATTCGGTGATCCACCCCGGAGTCGCGAAACCGGTTCCCAACTCCTTCCTCTTAACAGGTTTCACTGACAAAATTCTACGCTTCGAGAAGTGCATTAACACCGTATATATTTTTCGGCGCTCGATAAAAGAATAAATTCTTATAAGAACATAATTACGAAATTTTTCATACTGACGTGCTCCAACAAGAGCGTAAGATGATATTTATAATTTAACACATGATCAGTATAAGTTAAAATACCAAAGAATCAAACACTATTGCGCTATCTATAATAAGTGTATTTTACGCGATTAAAAATAAAATCTATTAATAACTGTATGGAATAGTTTAATATTTTTTTTTTAAATTTATCTAAGCAATAAAATACTTTTTAGAATGCATTCTATTTTACATATCATACATTTTTAAAGAAATTCGCACTTAACAAAGACGTAAAAATTTTAAATCCTTGAAACAGGTTTCGATCCTTTACATGCAAACGCGCGTTTATCCGCGACTCTGCAGTTTCTGCAATATAACCTCGCTGCACGCTGCATATTAATAATAAGCGACAAAAAATTGTTTATACCATCCCATCGTTTACTTTGTTCAAATCCCCCCAGCAACACGAAAACACCTTAGCGCTTCAAGCTCGAAAAGAGAAACAGAAACCTTACAGCTCCAAGCTAAAAAACCAGCGAGCGCGCCATATAAATTTGAATAAAAATGAAACGCGCAGTGCGGCGAGCTTCCTCCGCTGACATTTTCTCGCGAACAGCACAATATCGCCCCGAGTACACCGGCGCGCGAAGGCAATCCCGCGCGCGCGGCGAGCGGCAAAGAGTCGCGCGCGCCGGTTTCATTAAAGCGTACAGCGGCAATTCGCGCGCGCTAATAGACCGGCCCCCGCAAACAAAAGTCCGCTCTATATTTAGAGTCCCGCGGCTCTATTATAACGGCCTGCCACGCGTGGGCCGCGATAAAAAAGAGAGAGAAAAAAAAAACTAAAATATCCTTGCCCTCGGCGGGCAGTGCACCCCGCTGGCCCCCTCTCCTCTCCGGACTGGATGCGACCCTCCCTCCGCCGGTGTGTATCATCGGCGCTTTTCCCGCAGACGTCGTAAATCTCCCTCCCGCGCGGACCAAGGGCGCCCACCCTATACCCGGCGAAAGCAACGAGCACCGCGTCTTCCGGGAATTCCCCCGCCGGCTTTCTTTACGCCGCGTCGTTTCTTCCTTTTTTTTCCTCTCTACTACTTCGCGCGCGAAGGGAGAGCCGCGTGTGTAACGATCTGCTCGCGGAAAGTTACGCGCGGCGCAGCCTGGTCACGCGAGAGCGGCGCCTCCGTCAACAAGTTGGAAACGGAGCTGGACGTGTCACTGACTGTTACGACTCGGCCTCTCCTGTGCAGCGCCGAATTTCGGGTATAAATGCCCTCCCCCGCCCCCGCGGCGGATCGATTCGCTCGTTTCGTTCGGACAGCGGCGGCTTGATCGCGCGCGTCAGCGTGAAACGGGTAATTGTTTCGGAATCCCTCCCCTCGTTTTTATACGTCGAGGATGAATGACAAGGCTTCGGGATCGCGTGCCGCGTTTTCCAAGACCGATGGGGTGATAAGGCGATAGAATGCGAATCGATGAGGTCTGTTTTTGTCGTACGGCAGGGAGGGAGGGGGAGGGAAAGAGGTAAAAAGCGAGATCGATTGCGCGATACGAAATGGCGAATTAGCACTTGTTTATTAAGAGAGCATAAAAATACCTTCGTAAACGATCGTTTAATTCTGTAATCGCGCTGATTAATACTTAAAATAGCGAATGATGCTTTATATAACGTGTTATGTTTTCTTTTTTTTTAATATACTATATACGTATGATTATCTTTTATAAGAGAAAGTATAATTAATATTATGTCATTTTTACTTAAATTTTGTGCCAGAAAAAATCATTACATACACTGAGAAAAAAGTTTTACGAGTTGTAGTAAAAATTGCTATATTTTTTAGTAATTTTATGTCTAGACCGAGTATGTCCCCTGGTTACTATTTAATATAGCAAATTTTACTATTAATATAGAAAATTTTATTAAACGTTTTCCTCAGTGTATGGAAAATAAATGTAGTGCGATATTTAAAACTTTTAACACTATAACAATTTATTATTTTTTAAAAATGTAACTTAAGTAAAACTTGTTTATCGTTAATCTTAATTTGCATCATTTTGAGCTAAATTAATACTCTATATATAGAGTATTAATTATATATAGTATACTAATAACTACCAATGTTAAAAATTATTTATGTATTATAACAGCAACCAAATTCACGTTTCTTATTCGTAATGTTAACGCGTATCTTTTTTTACGAAAGTAAACAACGATTTTTTCATTTTGAGCAAGTCGAAACGATAAATCGGGAGCAACAGTTTTCCGCGCCGGTCGCGCAGCTAAAAAAAAGAGTCGCTCAGTGAAATCAACGAGACATTTTCTGAGTGATTACCCCGCTAGCCCCGATGCAAATCCTCCCGGGCAAAAAGCCTTCGCGCGTAATCGAATCTTTTTCCAGCGAGCTGGATCGACAATGAGCGCGAATCCTCTTTGCCGCCGGGCAGGAGTAATTGAGCGGCTCGGCATCCTACCAATTCCTCTTTCACTTTCAACCCCCTCGAGCTGCAATCTCAAGCCCTCCCCCCTCCTCCCCCCGTAGGTTCCCTTATTAACTTCCACTCTGTACTTTGCACCGCGGCGAGCGCGAAAGGCTCGAACGAAGAGAGCGAAAAAAGAAAGGGAATCGCGTGCGAGGGGGCGTGTGGTTTCACCTGTGCTCTCTTTCGGAGTGTGTAGCGAGGCAGCTCCCACCCGGCGGCGAGGATCCGCGTGCGCGGGGTTCAGCGAACCCGGCGGGTGGCGACGACGGCGACGACGGAGGAGGAGAGTTGGCTGCGAGCGCCGGAGGAAGCCCAGGGTGCAGTCGGGGCCGCCGCGACGCGTCGACTGAGGCGGCTTTTCTTCGCTCTCCGAGCGCTCGCCCGTGCCGACGCTGGCTCGCCGGCGCGCGCACGCGGCAGAGCAACCCCCCCAGACGCGCGCCGCGCGAGGAGATCGAGTTCCCAACCCTCTCTCCCGGCGTCAGTTGCCGAGTCCCTCCGCCGGCGCGCCTACCCCGGATCGACTGCTGCACACACCATCGCCTCGCTGCACACTAGTCGGGGTGACGGCTGGGCCGGGGACGAGACGCGGGGGTTTATGAGGATGTCTACAAAGAGTCCCGTTAGGCTCCAAAAACTGGAGAAAAAATGCATGGATTCATCTGCTTTGGAAGTCTTTTGTTGTTTTATCGACTTTATAATAGATGAAAAAAATGTTTATCTTGGGCCATCGAACGATGTATTTTATTGTCTTGTTATATACACGGATTTTCATATAACGAATGCCTATACAGTGAATATTTTGAATTTCGGATTTTTTTTATTTAAAGGAAACAAGAAAACAAATGAAGGATTGAATAGATGAACCCGAACTTCATTGTTTTGCAGCTTTTGTATCCGCAAATGAGACGTTTCTGTACATTTTTTCGTGTAATAAACTTAAGTTGTAGAAATAAAAAAATACATATTTCGATATCGAGTGTTTTCAACATTTTTTTCATCTATTATATTATAGAACCCACACAACCCACTGGAAAAAACTTATAGAACAGGTGAATTCGAACATTTTTTTTACCCGCTAATGGGATTCTTTTTGGAGATTTCCTCATATGTGGACTTTTGCACACCTTGTCGTGTTCTTTTTGCGCTTGGCGCCACTCGAAGCGAGATGAATGATGTTTGTCTAGGATGGCGCGGGCGGCGCGATGGCTTCGTCAGGGGTTGTTCTTTCGAAATGACGCAGCGGAGGGAGGAATGTAAATGCGGTTCGTTGACTTGAAAATAGAAGTTCCAGCTTGAAATAAAAGATTATTTACTGCTATGGCTTCGCTGCGGGTATAAATAAATTTATTGATTTTTTTAGGTGTTTACGCTTCGTTTACGAAACTAAATGTTATGAGATGCTATAGTTATTATGACGGCAATTTCAAATAGTAACATTGCATCGTATATTGATTCTATGACTCTCATTTAGTCTAAATTTAAGTGATGAGTCACAATGCATAATGAGCAAAATTGCATAAAACATACTGAAAATGTTGTTTAACTTTTTCGTTAAAACAGTCTGTATTTGCTATTGTTTCCTCCTAGAGGAAGCTTTTTTTTCATCGTCTCAGTTGCTTAATTTTTCAAAAGCTGCACGTCTCTAAAGAATATTGTTTCTACTTTTTCATATTTTTCCATTAACAGAAACGAGAAGAACGAAAATCTTGGAAATATCAGTACGTTCACGGTGAAATTGTTTCATGTAATCAGTTTACACCAGGGGATTGAACTGCATCAAAGCGCCTGCAAACGGTTTCTTTTATTTACACGCCACTGTAGAGGAAATACGGTTGAAGTTGATCTTTAGATAAAACTGAGATTTCAAATTTATAATTACAAAATCATTTTTAAAAAATGAACCATAGATACGATTTGAAATCTCAAAATTCAAATACAAATTTTGATATAAATACACTAAAAAAATGTTTACAACACAACCTAGTTTTCTAAATTACTTTATAAACAACATAGCAACATTTATCATTTAAGAAAATGTCCATATCTACCGCTTTAAATAAAACAAAAATTAATCAGCGCCAGTTTGAAAGAAAAAAAATGCAGCCAACAATTTTCAGAAGTAACGAAGTATCCAGCTCCGTATTTACCAGAAGATTTTCATTTCCTTGTCAATTTCGGCGTAGCAGTCTCTCCGCTCCGCGAGGGGAGTAAAAACTTAGTCAGGATTAAGACCCCCCTTGCAATAAGAGAGGCCAGAAGAACCGGTTTTCTCGAGAGGCCGCGCTCGCTTGAAGGATCTCGCGCTGACCTGGCACGGGCGCCGCCGAGCGAACTCCCGGCGAAAATTCGCGCGCGCGCCAAGCAAACGACCGATAATACAGATTTCCGAGCGGTTAAAACGACTCCACCCGCCCCGCGAAAGCTGCTTTCGCGCGGCGTTCGCGGGCCGGACTCGCATTAACATTAATTAACGTACCGCGCGAGTCGAAGGCGAACTATCGGGAAAACTTGCCGCACTAAAGTCACGCACTTCGTCTCCTTTGCTCCTCCGCCGCCCTATTAGATCTAATGAACCGATCGCTGAATTATTGTAGGGTAAGACGGCGGTGAGCAACAAATTTCGAGCGAAGAGCTTGATTTCCACGCGCGTAATTTAAAGTTGCGAAATAATGGAAATATCATTTTAGTGCGAAAAATATAAATAGTACAGATTGATGTATATATTATTTCACATTCTAGCACATAATGTAGAAGAGAAAAAAATTAAAAAAATCTCTGTTGAAGTCATTTTTACGAGAAAAGCTCTACAATTTTTACGGAGCTTTTCATATCGTTCGATATTCATGATAACGTTTTTTCACGTAATTTTTACATAGTAAACTTCGCCGTCATTTATATCAAAAAATGTCTCTCAGCAGTGCAGTCTCTAAAAAAATCAAAAAGCAGCGTCGCAATTTCTTCGATAAACGTACGTACAGCCCCGCGGGGCACTTAAAAAAGCATTAACCCCCGCGGAGCATCGAGAGGCAAAAGTGGAGCGCAGCCCGAAACGCTAACTCGCGCGGGAGGCGCGAGATGCGTTTTCGAGTGCCGCCGGCGGTGGAGAAAAAAAAGACGAGGGGCTTGCGGTGCGCGCGCGAGCACGTAATCGCTTTCGCGTCGGGAAGGTGGCGGCGGTAAGTAAAGCCCTCGAGCCGGGGGCTTCCCCGCGCGCGCGCGCGTGCGTCACGAGGAGGACGGGACGACGACGACGACGAAGCGCGCGGCTCGATTGACGGGACGAGCCTTGCCAAGAATTCCCCGAGCGCGCCCTTGCGCCGGCGACGCCGCCGCGGCTAGACCCCCCGAGCTTTTACTGCCGCGCGCGGAGCTTCTCTTCTCCTCGCAGGAGATCGAGGCTCTTTGTTCTCGGGGAGGCGCGCGCGCGGCTTTGTTTGATAATCGGGGTGCAGGAGGGCCGGGGTGCTGTTGCTGCTAGTTTATTATGCATCGGTTAGTGTTTCGTTGCTCTGGTGTACTCTCTGGTGCAGTGAGCGAAGTTTCTCGTGAAAATTACGGTGAAGTTCACTGTAAAAATTACGTGAAAAAATATAATCGTGGGGTGGTTTGATATACTGGTAATTTTTACGGAAAAAACATCGTAATTTTTATCTAAAAATTGAACCATATGAAAAGCTCCATAAAAATTGCGGAGCTTTGCTCATAATATTTACGGAGCTTTTCCTGTAAAAATTTCCAGAATTGCAATTCATTCCATAATTTCGTTTTTTCCCGTATAATTTTTGGGAGAAAATGTTCTCAGTTTGGAACAGTGTAGAGAATTGTCGTTTTAAATATTTCCTTTGGAAATCTTGTGACAACCTTTGCTCTTATGCAAAAAAACAAAGAAAAATCGAACACTTACTCTGTTTTGACGAAGAAGTCACTTGATCACAAGGTTACTAATTCAAAAACTTTTTTCACTTTAATTTTTAAATTAGATAATTGAATGATTGTGCAAAATTGGTTGGAAATAGTAATTACATGGGGCAGAACAAAAAGATCCAAATTCCTTTGTAAACTTTTTAAACGAAAAGTAATACTGAAAGGCTTTTATGTTCTTTCAAAGTATTATATTTTTGCACACTTCATTTCAGACAATAACAAATTTTTGTTAGATTAGTTTTCAATTTGGATTTAGACTTTTCAAGTCTACTACAAAAGAAGCTCTTCATTTGAAATAAAACATGATGACTCGTTAATGACCAAGCTTCTAGAATAATACATATTATTTATGGAAAAAATAATTAAGTAAATGAACCTTCCAAAGGTGAATAAGTGAAATTTCGCTTAAATAAGTAAATAATCAGTTATTCTAAGACAAAAGTCTTCCAATTAACTTAACAAGTGGAAGATATTTCACTAGAAATATTGTTATTATTCAAGAAAATATTTTTTTAATATTTTTCTTTCAAGAAAAAGATATTTGACGTTTCTTTCTTACTTAAGTGAAATCATCACGAATATTTACCACTTCATAGAAGACATTCAACTTTGAAAAATTCAAAATTGAAAAGTGCTGCACGTACGTTTCGAAATTAGATAAACAATTCCAAAAGACTCGTTAAGCTCAGCATCCACGTACGTTGATTGAAAGGCAAATGAACCGTACCCGGATCTGCGTTTAAAAGGAACTTTCAGAAAAATCTGAAAGGTGAAAGGGTCGCTCGCGAGGGTAAAAACAATTTTTGGCGCGGCGATCCTGCGGCCATTACTCGTCCGCCGTATCAAAAGAAAGAGAGAAAGACGCGGCGGGGGTTACTGCGACAGTGGGCAACGGGGTCAAAGCGAATTTTTTTAATTGCCCTCGCCCCCTCCCGCCGGGTATATTTGCGCGGCTTAGCTGCCTTTTCTCCCTTTTTCCTCCTTTCCTCGGCGCACAGGAGCCGCGGAGAGAGAAGGAGCTCCTCGAGCGCGGAGAGCTTGCCCCTTTCGCCGCGAAGCCAGCGCCACCGGTGCGCCGTTATATATCCCCTCGCGAAGCCGCGTGCGAGTGCACCGAGAATGCACTTACGGGAGCGGCGCGCAATCGCGCAAATTCAATTTGGCGCGCGCTCGACCGCGCGAGGAGGACTTTCGGTGTACGGCCGTGGGAGAAATTTTTTACCGTCGCGGATAAACTTTGGCGCGGCTGAAAGCGTCCCCTCCCCGGAGAGTTTGCGGATCCCTCCCTCGGATTTTGAAGCTTCCGGGCTCGTTTTGAACCGACGAGTTTGCTCGTCCGACGGTTTATGAAATTTTCTCGGTCTGTATTGAAAGTCCTATGATGGTTTGTAAGCGAATGGAAAATCTATTTTGTAACAGATTCTTTTGTTTTTACGGGTTGAGGGACGCGAGGGAAATAAAATATATAAGCAGTCGCTTTTAAAAAAAATTTAAATATTATCTCCGTGAGAAGCATTAAGATAACACTTTTATTATTTACAGATCTATAGCAAAATCCATCGTAATACATAATATTAAACACTGTATTATGACCTGATTAATAATTTAATTTAGTTCACATTGAGTGAAGTGTACGATGTAAAAAGTAACTCAAACGATCCATGAATTTTCAATATTCTTATTTTTTATTTAAAAATCATAATAATTTATTCATTTTTCGAGATTAGATTTGTTGATTCTTATAGATTAAAGCATTGACTTCGCGTTGATTAAAAAGTGATTGCAAATACACTTATTTAATGTGTTTTGTGATTATTCCTTCGACGTACAATATTAATGAAAAATTATCGAATACCTTAAACCTTTAAATCTTTTATTTACTTTAATATATCGCAGTCTTTATAAAGGATGACTTGAAGAGATGAGTTAAGAGTGCCGATAATTTATTGCTCAACAAGAGCTTTATTATTGCTATAAAGTGAAACCTACCACCTTATTCTTGCAAGTAATTTAAAGTTTAGTACCAACTTGTCAAACAACTTACGTTGGAATGAGTCTTTTTTACAGACCGTGTAAGTTCTTCAAAAAAGTCACCCTTTCCCGCTTAAGAAAGTTCATGGCAATAAATAAAAGTAAAGAAGATTAACTAAAAAATGAACTAAAAGAAAACACAATTACGTGCACTGAGAAAAATGTTGTAGAATAATTTACTGCAATTACAGCAAAAATTGTTATAAATTATTGTAAAAATTGCTATTTTTATAGCAAAAAATCTTATATTTTAAAGTATTTTTCTGTCTATTAGGTCTAGTACGTCCCTCATTTTACTTTAATTGTTGCAAATTTTTCTAACCATTTTTCTCAGAGTATACGACAAAATTGCCGACATTAACGCGCTAGCAAAATTAGATCTCGAAAGAAACTCTCCCCTCATCGGTGCCTAAACACCAGCCAATTTCGTCGATACCAGCGAAGCAAATTCCACGGGGCGAATCCTAAATTGGATTTTTCCCTCCTACCGGATACGTCGACTGATTCGGGGGAAAGGATTCGAGGCGATCGCGACATCACCAGCCCCGCGCGTCGATTGCGAGGGCCGCGGGAAAAGTCGAAACCGACGCAAAAAGGCCAAAAAAAAAAGGAAAATGGTGGAGCGAGATCCAGCAGCCGGCGGCGGCGCCGGGAAAAGCTTAAAAGAGTAAGAAACATCGGGCGGAGGGAGGGCGCGGAGAGCAGAAGAGACGAAGAAACTCGGCAGCGGGGAGCAGGAGGTTACCCTTCAATGAAGAGAGACGGGGGAGAGAAAGAGCGAGAGAAAGGAGAGCGAGCGAGAGGGGGGGGGGCGTCCGTATATATCTTTCGGTTGTTACCCTGGGCATCGACCGTCTGGCAGACTCGTGTCCTGGGGCCAAGGACCTTTCTCTCTATCTCCGAAGTATCCTGCTCGCCCGGAGAGGAGGGGGGTGTACACCGGGCGCCCCCGCCGACCTCCCGTGAGCGCGCGCGGCGCACATTCGTTAGATCAACAAGGAGAGCCCGGGCCGCGCGCTGCGCCCGCGCGAAAATTCACACGGCAATCGATACGTCCGGAGGAAGTCGTCCTTACACCGGAGGAGGGACCCCCTCCACCCCCGCCCGGCGAAACGTTTACACGCGCACTTACTCCGGAGCCGTCTTCGAGATGTTTCGTCGGTTTCTTTTTTTTTCCCCTTTATTTATCGCCGGGAACGCGGCTGCGGGATTCTCGGCGCTTCTTTTTTCGCGGCCCTAATGGATTTTTCCGAGGGAAATATATTTCCTTTTTTTTCTTCGATACGGTGGAATTGGGAGCTGGCGATTTCACGCGGCACAAAGAAATCACTGACTCAGGGAATGCTTTTGACGGATGGAGTCGAACCTTTTTTTTATTAAGTGCGATTGACGGCAGAGGGGTTGAGGTTTAATTTAAAACGATAATTTATTGGGATTTCTTAAATGATTGATTTCGTTTACTCCTTCTCTTGAGGAGAGATTCTTGAGGAGTTTCTCGTTATTGTGTACGACTTTAAATTGAAAGCGCAATTTATTTGGCTCGCTTTAAGGATAAGGGTATTCACATTTTGCTTCGGCAAAGTGGTTGGGATTTTAATGAAGGTGGACCTCGAAACATGTAAGTTTCTTTTATTAACGTAGTATTCAAGAATGCATAAAGATCTGAAGTTAAAAGAAAATATACAACCTGTAAGAAGTTTGAGTGCATATTTATATGCGTTTTAAATGGCTCAGCTGTCATCTATTTTCAACGCTCGTTTCAGCTTCGGTAAATCGAGCAAAGAATTATATTATTCCCTTGAAAAGGACTTCTCGTTTACGAGAGCTTTTATTTTTAAAAGCAAAACTTAATTTCTTAATTAAATAAATTAATAAGAAGAGTCCACAACCTGTGGATACATAACAAGATTTTGCTCAAACTCTGATATTCGTTGATTCAAAATAATAAAAGTATTTCATTTTCATTTTTTATATACACTTATTTATCCTCGAGGTATTTCAAAAAAGGCTCTAAATATGAAAAAATAATTATTGCTTTACGCTTTAAATAATATATTTAGCCTCTGCAGTTTTGTTTATTTGGTCAGTCTAAAAATATGCACAGTAGAGCAATGACCAGTGTGGCATTGGATTATCGTAAAATCAAATTGTTAAAATGATTACTTACGCAAAAGTAGAACCATGTACTGAAAATGTTTGCTTACCTGAAACAAAAAACAAGTTCGCATTAAATATAAAAATATTAAGGAATAAAATTACTAATACAAAAATAACTTTGTATAAATAAAATTGCTTTAAAATGTTAAGGTTCATTGGAAAAATGCATAATTATTGCACCGAGCACTCCTCCACTCGAACCACTTACTCGACTTCATACATGCTTATTCAGTGAAATCACTGGAACTTGAACTCGTGCTTCACTTGGTTTCGCATTTTTTTTTCAAGGTGCACATCCCACCGTTACCCATAATATTTGTACGTAGGACCTCTCCGGTACCCGAAAGCCATTGCTTTATCGCTTCGCTCCGGCCTCTCTTGCCAAGCTTTGATGTTGATACTCCACTTCTTTTTTCCTTTTTCCGTACAGCTGTGCTGTTTTTGTTTCGCGGCAAAAAGTCCCCTTGCCTCAATCCGACCCCCTCTTTATGCAAATTTTCTTTTTCATCGAACTCCATATTAAATTCTTCAAAGTTATCTGTACCTTTTGATGCGCGCAATATTTCAAAGCGCGCTCGCCATGTTGGCAGAAAAAAATTCTTTAACGGAAAAAAAGCAGCATCTGATATGCGATTTAATTATTTTTCTACTTTCCGTTTCGCCTTTCGGCGGAAATTAAAAATTTTAAATATTAAAAATATGCCAGTTCTTAATTAAAACACTTCAAGCATCATAAAAATCCGCTGCACTGCACAGCTTTATTGGGTTATTCTTTCAAAATCGCTTAAAAAGTCATATGCACAGAAATTTTGCAGGGCACGCTCGAAAGTAATCAGTTACCCTCGAGTGTCTACATACGTTTTTTATTTTATTCAAAGTAAGTAATTTATCATTGATAAAAACAAATTTTACACTTTTAATGCAAAATTAAAAAAGAATATGCAAGCTATTATTTCCCGACCGCTAAAAAATTCAAGACATTTCACGTAAGGGTTTGCTCCGCGCTTAATTAGTTCTCGGAATCTCGACCGCAGAAGCTTCATCTGCTTTCTAAGAAGCTTATTTAACTATAGACATTGTTTCAATCTCAATGCGACCAGAGGCAGCCATTTAACATTGGCAAAGAAAAATTTACTTTCCCAACGGTGCACTTGCAACCGCGAGGAGAGAAAAATAACTACAAGCTCGCTTTAATTAGCGCTGCCCAATTAAGAAAGGCAAGACACACACAGAGGGGTGTCGTGCACAATCGACTCAAAACAATAAAGAGCGTTTCCAGCGGAAAATCTGATCTCCCGTCACGTGCTGTACGCCCAGAGTGTGTATCGGCACGTGAGCCCTACCCTGTGTACATTGCTCGGCGCGGTGGCTCACGTGTTTCCCCCGGAAACTCAAGCCCCGGCGGCTCCATCGAACGCATCGGAGCCTCGCGGGAGACTCGATATTAATTCCCGAAGGCCGAGTGGACACTGCCGCCGGGGGGCAAACAAGAGTCGTCACGGTGCGCCGCGGCGTATAACTCGCACGCGATGCGCGCGCTTTTGCAAATTGCGCGCACGCATGTAATCCACGATTAAGTAATCCACGCGCCTTTTCCCGGAAATCGATCGGGGCCGCGATTCATGACTGCTTTTCTGCGAATCTTAAAGGCGAGCATATTCGAAATGTTTGCAAAGGAAAACTGCAACTCTTTCGCGATTTAATGCAATGGTTAATTGTTAAGATTGATATGGTATATTGATAAAGAAGTAAGTTACATTTGCTTGTACAGGCGCATAAGTTTGCTTTTTTTATGTTCGTGAATTTTCATTTCAAACTGTTTTAAATTTCCCGCGATTTTTGTTAAGAATCTTGAAAGCTTGCGCGGCAAATTTGAAATTTGATATGAAAAAGCATGTAAGTATTTCAGGAAATTTGAGTTTATACACAAATGATATTTGTTTGTCCATCAATTCAAAATTTTAACCTTGAAAGTAAATTATTGCATTGAATAATGAAGTAATTAAGTTGTTCTTTTTAAAATATTTCAAATTTGCCGCTTGCACTTTTAAGATTTTTTACGATGAATAAAATGCCATCTAAACGCACCCTTAAAAATTAATCCGTTTATAAAAAAAATCCATAACCTTTTCATTGTACTCAGTATTTATCATCTTGTAAACGATAACAGTTATTTACTTTGTTATCAATATTATTTATTTCACATAGTAATCTGCTGCAAAAAGAAACCTGAAATTGATTATTACATTGAATTTCGAAAGAATTTCAATTATCCTTCTAAAAAATTATCGCACCCTCCAAATTTCTTTCAGTGAAAATTTCACTAATTTCCAAACAGTTACGCACTAATTATCACTACAAATAAGTGAATATTCACTTATTTACAGTGCTAATTACGCAAATGATATGAAATTAGCGAAATTTTTACTGGAAGAAATTTAAAGAGCATAGTTTTTTAAGATTCTTACGAATCGAAGACTATCTATCGTAGCAACGTAAAGGTGTTTTTCGCGAGACCTCCCGGTGCGCAACTGGACTTTCGATGCGCGCACGAGGAAGCGGATGGAGGGCTGCGGAGGGGGTTGCCAGCAGCGAAAGAGGGTTATCTCGGGCTGGCGCGCGTGTACGCCACACACGCGCTTTGAATTCCAGCGCGAAGCCCCGCCGGGGCTAATCCGAAAACTAATTACGGCGCGTCGATAATTTCATTTGGCGCGGGCGGGCTGCAAGTGCGAAAGATACACTTCGCAGCCTTCCGATTTTGTCAGCCGTGGATCTGGGGGGGGATCCCTCGGCTTGATGGAGGAATTATGTAGCCGCCCGTTCGTGCGTGGACTTTACTCCGAGTGCCGGTGTAATTAAAGTTTAATTTTCATTTTGTAGGTTTTTTTTATAGGGGAACTTTTTGCAAATCGATAGTTTAGATTGATAAGGTGCCTGCGCCGCTCGCAAAAGTGCAACTGAAAAGTTTACGTTGATCGGAGTTCATTTTGCGCCATTTGAATTTCAAATGAGGTTACTGCAATCGCCACGCAAAGCGACAACTTTTCGTCGTCGGTTTGTAATTAATTAAGCATCGTGACAGGAAAGAATTTATAAAATGGCGAACCGAACTACTACTCTGTCGAGTCTACTTTACTCGCTTTGCTAATTTTAAGGAGGATGAAATTTCTAAAATTGATTTGACACTCTTGATGCTTACGATGGGAATAGTATACAATTTATTTTATTTTGAAATTAAATATGATTTTATTGCATTAATTTAATGAGAACCTACATTAAATTTAGTGCAATCATTATTTAGATTGGATTTGCTCACGTGAAAGTACAATTTTGCTTTTAATTATGAACCAAGCTATAATGAAGTCGACTTTCTTCGAAATTATCGTTCTTATTAGACTAGAAAGAGAATGCATATTTAAATTTCATTATTCTCGCGGTAGTTTTACTATTACACGTAGTTTTTATGAACTATAAATCCTGTCTAATTGATAGTTTAAATAAAGTGCCTCTTTGTCGTAATCGATTATATATTTTAAAAGCACGATGATTTATTAATAACTATTTATTTATATTAAAATAATTTAATCTAATAATATTAAATTGTGATACTTTTTATAATAACTGACATACGTCACTTTGACGCAGAGATTTATTAATTTAATAATGATTACATCAATTTTTAAAATTTTTAAAACGGATACTCCCATTATGTACGATAAAACGTTTTCATCAAAATTTGAATTCAGAATCAACATTTTTTAATTTTCGAACGAACGAGAAATATCAATTTTTACAAATTGCAATAAATTTTCTCAGTATCAGTTTCGAAGACTCTCTTAACACGATGATAAAGAGATTCGAAAAACTAATTCCTGTCTATTTGATTGTAACAGATTAGTAAATAGCCTCAATTTTTTTTTCAAGTTTTAGTCTGCATGAATCTTCGAATTAAGAATAAAGATTTTTACATTTTTATTGATACAATTTGCAAAATAGATCTTATCAAAAAGTGATTGAAGTCATTAATTCATAAGTGGCTTGTAATTACACAGTTTAACTGACCCATCGGTTCAAATCATACGCTCACGAAAGATGGCAATAATCGCGTTGTCTCCTACCATTTCGAAAAAGTCCGCCGCAATATCCACGCCAAACTATCGCTACAAACTGTCCAGTCCGTTTTATCAAGGAAACAAGCAAAAGCGAATGTAAATCGAAGTGAGCGGCGTCGCCGTCGCCCGTCGACGCGGAGTAGCCAATCTAGTTTAACGGATCTTGAAAAACGTGATTCCGGTGGAATTTAGGGGAAAAAAGTGGCACGCTAGAAAGCAACTCGCATAAGCGGCGCGGTGACACGCTCGCGGGGAAAGAGGAGCGCGCAGGCGAGGGAGAGGCACCGCACGAACGAACACACGAGCGCGCGCACACCTTCGTCTCGGGAGGGGACGACTCGCAGGTTGCGCCGAAATTCCCCGGGATCGGGACACGCGGCGCTCCTCTCTGGCATGCAGGCGACGGCGAGGACGGGCCCGCCGCTGCACATTCGACTCTCGGAATCTCGGCGAAAGTGGAACGCGCGAGGCTAAACGCCGGCCGGTGGAAATGAAAATGGCCCTATGCGCGCGATATTCACCGCGGCACGGTTTTCCATTCCGAGCGCTCCGCCTACTCTCTTTTTTCCTTCTTCTTTTTTCGGCTTTTTTTCCTCCTGCGCGACTCTCCTCGTTTGCTTTTTTCTGCTTCCTGCGCCGCGCTGTTTGCCGCGCTCGCCGCGTTTTTTTTTCCGCGAGCGAGGCCGCGGATTATAATCTCCCGCGCGCGGGGAGAAACTGCACGCGCGAGCACACCCGGTCTCTCCTGAGCTGCGATTGTTGTGATCGCGCAAACTTGCGACTGTTTCGAGGCGGATCCGAAGTTCTTTGTCCCGACGTACAAGATGTTTCTCTTGCGAGGACTTGAAAATATTCTCGCTTTTTGTTTTGAGTGCACTGTTTTGTTGCGGTGTACTAGTTTGGAAAAGATGATAGAGATTATACACCGTTTAGTGAAATGTTCGTTTATATACAGTAATAATAAAGTCTTAGAAATTGTTGGAGGATTTTGTTTTGTTTTATTTTTCTTTTCATTGGCTGCGTTCCATTATCGGAACCTTTTATTATCGCTGCGAGTGTTACTTTAAATTTTGTATCTTTAAACTTATAATTTCTGTTCCGTATTGGTTATGCACTTAGTTTCATACCGTATTTTTTTAAAGTAGTGGATAACATTAAATATTTACGCTCAACTGAATTCATAAATTCTAGTTAAGTGTTACGGGTACTCTTGCTTATAGATTCTTTCATCAATATCGATGATAAAATAATAAACAGATTTTCAATGAAAATGTATCTTTAGCTTTCAACAATGTATAATGTTTTATAATTCTCATAAATATTAAAGTTACGATCTTATAATTCAATTGAAATCAAAATAATGCACTGCGAAAATTATTATACGCACTCGACGTTTTGCGGGAGTAATAGGTTGTAAAATATTTTTATGAAATGTGCATTTGAAATTCATACGAGACCATAATAAAAAATAAAAAAAAAAATTGCATATGCTCAGCGTAATAAAGTCGTGAATTTCGACGGAACGACCACAGAAGTAAATATATAATAACCTTCTTTATATTCAACCTGCGTAAATTTTAATGAAAAAGCTAAAAACAAAATCCGCCGCAAATCGTTTCATTGTTACAAGATGCCACTCGCATATTTTTGTATAAATCATTAACGACACCCGACGAAAGTTCACTGAACCTACATCGCGTACCCGGCACTGCGTTTTATCGCTCCAGCACTAATGAATAAATAATTTATAAAACATTTCGTAACTCTAAGTGGAACATTCGGAATGAATTATAGCAGTATACACCCATGGGCCTACCTACTCAACGTTACATCGCGTTCCAGTTTAAAATTCAACGTGGCCACGCGCACCGTGAGTGAGCCTCATTGATCCCGAGGAATCATCCGCGCGCCTTCGACGCCGTATACACACGCATAACCGTAACACCTAAGCCGTACACATCGTATAACACTCCGTGCCGACGTCATTGCTTCACAACGAAAACGAGATTCCGGTCGCCCGTCCTCCCTTCCGCGCATGCACCTCGGCAAAACTTTCCTAAACGCCGAGCCCCGGGGTGCCCGCCTCCCCCGCACGCGACGTCCTCGAAGCCACTCTCGCCGCGCACTCCGCCCCGAGAAAAACGCCGACGACGATTGCAGCCAGAGCAAGGCTCAAAAAAGAGAGACAGTGAGACAGAAAGGCAGAAAGACATAGAGAAAAGCCAGTTATTAGTCAGTTAATATATGAGAATAATTAAGTGTATGCGCACGTGCGTGTATATGTGCATATGTGAATGTGCGTTTGCGCGTGCATCTGAGTACGTAGGTTTGCACACGTGTATGTACAAGTCTGAATGTTTTTGCGTTCGTGTGTGAGTATTTGCACTTATATGTGCATATCTGTACACACTTTCATAAGTGTGCGTGTTTTTTTTCGCGCGAGGGTGTGTGAGTGTGTGTGTATGCGTGTGGGAGAGAGAGCTGTCATTGAGGCTGCTTTTTAATGAGGCGTCCTCTTTCCGCCCGTGTGTTGTTGCCAGGTGGGCTGTAACGCGCGCGGAGGAGGCGCCCCGCGAGCTGTTTCACATGACAACGAGTGCGCGCCGCTTTGCGCGAGTACAGTACCCAATCGATTTCGGTACAATGCCCCAGCGGCCGCGACGCCGACGCCGCCGGCGGCGGCTGCACACCGGCGACGCGGCCGTAACGCTAATGACCTGTGAACGAAAAACATCCGACGGGAAGTGGAAATCAATTTTTATCGAAACCGAGCTACGTCGACCGAGTAATATTTTTTTCGCGCACTACTGTTTCCCTCTGTCTCCCTGTCTTTTTCCGCAGCCCTTCCGTTCGCGTGCATCTCGCTCAGGCAGCGTGAAAAGCGAGCGCTCGTTTTAGTTCTGGCCGTGGAAAAAATGGAAAAAATGCACGGACTTTTTTTTACGCAGATGTGATTTTCTTCTTTTTTTGGTGTGTGTACACGGCGACGGTGAAATTTCCTTATTACTCTTAGTAATGAAAATCGAGGGCGATAAAGCGCTGATAAGTATTTTTACGATAATGTAACCGATAGGAATGTTTACGCCCCAGCGCCGTATCGTCTTTAGTGTGTTTGCTTGGTGCCCCGAAAAAACCCCAGTCTCACGATATTCCCCGTTGTACACAGTCGCAATTATCAGATGGTAGCACTCGGTTTTCCCGAATTGTTTACGTCTTATCTTCTTCCGAGCATGAGATTGGTAGCGAGTTGGTTTTTATGCTCCAATCAACTTTCGCTGCGCACTCATATTTGCCTACTGTAATTAATGTAACAGTACAAATTGTGAAGATAAATATCTCAAAAATCTGAGGATTTACAGATATATTATGTTAATGTTATGTTAGAAAAAAAACATTTTTGATATTTTGTTGATTGTTACTTAACAATATTAAAGTAGTTGCTTTAAGAAAATAGGCGATCAGCTTGAATATCTTAAATTAATTCTATGAAAGATATATAATTTATCATTTAAACTTAATTTATGATTGTAGTTTAAAAATAAATCATTTCTGGTCAACTTGTGCTTAATTTTCTACCAGGGTTAAATAAATTTTTTTTATAATGATAGTAAAATCAAGTCCTATTTGATCAAGTTATGAAGATATTGCAAGGTTCGCTCAATTTTACTAGTACAAATGCCCGTAAAACAAAACAAGATCTTTACGTAAACTTAAGTAAGCCTCATTTAGCTTATTCAAGAGGATTAGTTACGCGTAATAACAAAATTATAAAGAAGCCACGATATGTTATCCAGTAAATTTCTATATTTACTTGTAATACCACAATGAAATACTTAAAAAAGCTTGATCAAAGCTTACAATGTACCCATAAGAATGTAATCAATTACAACCAATAAAACACAATTTGCGACACTATAACACGTAAAAGACACTTGAAAAGAAGTAAAACCATTGTCGCGTTCATTACACAATTAGAAAACGTATTGACGTTTTTCAAAAAAACTTCAATAAGTTTAGAAACACATGTGACAGCATCAACAATAGCTCCGCACGTGACAAATCGTAAAAAGTCTTTGACGTTCTTTGTCACAACAGTGGGACAATGTTATCAAGGAGTACCAGGAAGGATACGTTCACTCACGGTTTACAGATTAGACCATTCGACATTAAATTAACTGTCATTGAATCTCGCGTTTATGTAACTAGACATTGCATCAACGCGTCTGCGGCCTCTTACGCAATTCAATCTGACTCCAGTGTATGCCGAGAAAACGACTTTTATTCTTCCACGATCGACGTCCTGGTCTTTTGTTCGTAAGATTGGAATACCTGCGAGAAAATTGATAACAAAAATATTCAGGCAGCCGTAAATTTTAAATTCGAAAGTTTTCTTCTATTGTATGGAATTTTATGGTAAATAAACGAAACATTTTTTTAAAAGTAATTAATAAATTCTTTAAAAAGATATTCTTTATTTGAAAAACATGATTCGCGTTGATTATAATTTTCACGAGCAGAGTATATTGAATCGATATCCGATATTGAACTAATAGCGTTAATTTTGTTTGAAATTGTGCCCTATCGACCAAGACTGATTAAAGCGTTATTGACGTAGAAAACAGGTCAAAAAATTATGAAGGGAAAACTTGTGCTGCACAATATTTCAGTCAAAATATTGCTTTTAAATATGCTCGTAAAATGAATAATCCTGTCTAACAGAATAATACACTCCATTCATATATAGATTATAGTCTTGATGAGACTTTTATACTGTGATATAAAACTACTTTCATTCAAACTAATACATTTCTGTCGATAGAAAAAAACGGTTTTCTTTTGAATAATAATTTTTTTAGTACTTGAGTGCCGCTTACTATTGATTTATTGAAAGCTTTTATGCTGATAGGTATTGATGTATTCCACTGTGCTATTCAAACGTGAAAATATCGGCGAAATATCGAGGAACTTGAACTAAATTAATGGTAGTAGACGAGTGATTTATTAAAAAAATTCGTTCACAATAACTTTATTTAAAATTACCGCGAAATAATTTAACATGCCTTTCCAGATTTAAGAATCACATGTAATTACAGCCATAAACAAATAAAAATTCCGATTATAAATTATTAATGAAGTACAGTGAGAGAAATGTTTTAGGAATTTTTACAAAATGTTAAATGTTAAGTATAGTTTATTTTACTAGACAGTGTGGAACTTTACAGACTGTAATTTTGTGAAATTTATTACCACACTAGATTATTAAGTAATATTATGGCTAATATGTAATAATTAGATACAGTATATATGAATAAGTTTCTAAATATCAGTCTGTGACCTGCTGTCTATTATTAGTAAAATTTACTAATCTTTTTGTAAAAATTACTAAAACACACTCTCAGTGTACCTGCATTGAATTGTCAGGCAAACAATATAAAAAAAAGTCGTGCAAGCCACATGAAAGAGTGATCATTTGGGAATACACGGGAAACGAGACCCGTCCGATTGTCGACATCGCGGAGTCTGGGTAATTAGGACTCGACAGTGCCCGCACACCACTGGTCCACAGCCGGCAAAGTTACGTGCGGGCAACTCTCTTCTCCGTCTCCCCGCTCCATCTGTCTTTTACTTCTTCCACCCTGTAATTCCATCGGCTGGCTCACCTACATACCTCCCCGGAGTGCCGTGTGCACCCTCCCCAGCTGATCTATAACTCCGTTGTCCCTCCCATCGCCCCCCTTGCCCGGGAAGCAGACTGGAAGTCGCCGCAGCGCTAAACTTCGGCCCCGCGCAACCACACGAAAAGTTATTAAATTTTTAATCAACCGCATCGCTCTTTCGCTCTTCGTTTTCTCCGGCCGGATGGATGATCGAAATTCCGCGGATGAAAGGGCCGCAGGGGGGCGGGGGAGAAAAGGTACGATAAAAAAACAGGAGGACTCTACAAGGACCCGATAATTACAAGACTAATGAGCAATTTTTCGAGTATCCTCCTGCCTTCGCGGGTGTACACAGAAGGTAATGTCGTTCCGTAAACGTACGGATGGGGGAAAACGAAAGATCGATTTTTCGATGCCGATGACTAATTGGGGCACCGGTCGATGGAGGATTCTCATCTTATTTGCCTCCGATTTGCGCGGGAAAAAAAGGAGCTGGCGCCTGCACAGCCATCGATAGAGCCGGAGAAATTCCATTATCCACCCGGAGGGGAGGCTTTTTTTTCTTCCTCTTTTGCTCCCCCCCTCTCCCTTTTCTTCTACCACCCGGGGGCCTGCACTAGGAACTAAGCGGACCACTCGGGGGCGCCTCATTTCCTTTGTCCGTTTCCTCGTTCTCCGGGCATTTCTGGATTGCGAGCGGCAAAGCAGCAGCAAAAGGTGAAATAATTCACCGGTATTAAAGGGGGGGATGCTAATTTTTTTTCTCCTTTCCTTTCCACTTTTTAAAATCAAATGCAAGGGAAAAATGTTTTCTCCCGGCAAATAATCCTTTAATTTCCTTTTAATGCTAAAAGTGGACTGAAAATCTTCCTAATTGAACGAATTATTTCTTTATTTCATTTGGTATTGCAAAATGCATATTTCCTTTCGAACATCCAAAATATTTGTTTAATAAGATAAAAATTGTTTTCAGGTATCTGCTGCAGCCGCGATATTAATAGTTACTTTATTATTTCAAAACCAAAAGAAATTTTCGAACAGATTTGATTTAACATTCCTCCTATAACCTCGAAGGTATATGCACATTTCGTTAAGTGAGCAGTAGGTACAGCCCTTTAATATTAATTTATTATTTAACATCCCAGCTAAATAAAATGTACGTAAAATAAGGGTAATTTTATGAAAATCAATTACCAGTTCTCATTGATCTTCTTATATTTTACTCGTAATAAAACAACAAAAGCAAAGGGAAAATTGGCGCGAAAATACGATGTCAAATATAACAATTATAACAATTAGAGGTTTAATTGCAGAGCTTGCAAATCGAGCACGTCCTCGATCATTTGGAAACGGTGTCCGTGTGGCTGTTACCCGCTGCAGCTTGCTCGCGCGCGAATCAAGGCGCATGCAAGGGTAAGGACACGTAGGAAACGCATAGGTGCAATTAAACGCCATGTGAAGAGCGTCAATTAGAGTGTAAACAGCAGAATTAATCGGGCGTAATGTAAAATTTAATTGCAAATTAGCTCATCATCCACGCGCGATCGAGTGAGTGTAGCCTCTCTATCATTTTCTTACATTCAATTGCCTCTCCCTCACACACACACACACACGCACTAATTTACTCTCTCTTCTGGTGCAACCGGGGAGTTTTCGCTGTGGTACAGTGCAGCTTGCGCGTTTCTTTGTCTTTGAGCGTCGAATATATCGACGAGGGAAATGCACGAGGCTGATAGCGCTAAATTTGCATTCGAATTTCCCGGAGCGATGAGCGCGTATACGAGAAGGGGCTTCGAAAGTTCCGAGGCTCGTGTACACTTTTTTTTTTAAATTACTAATTTAAATTGCGTAACGCAGTCGATGCGGGGGAATTGTTTTGAATTCATTGAGAACGCGTAAAAGTCCCGAGATTAATCAATTTGTTATTTTTTCCTTAACTGCAGCAATTTGAGCGATTATTGCTCGTGTGAGTCATTAAACTTATCTCAACACTGCGCCGTATACCGCTAATCGTAAATCACGTGTTCAATTAAAATGCATTTACTGCTTCGGATGAACTTTATTAATTGCGAGGATCGCTTGTATTTTTCGTTCTCAATTTATAAACAATATAATTTTCCTTAGTTACTTCAAGATATAGTTAGTTAAGTTAAACATTTATTATCGTAAGTAAAGTAAAAATAAAGTAAAACAACAATAGACATCTAATCACTAATATATTTTGTGCTCACTTTGAAAGTTTACAGCATTAAATTAAAAAACAACGCACTAACTTTTTCAATCTTAAAATAAAACTAAATGAACATTTAATCTATCAATTTGTTTAATACCACCGTAAACGTTTAGAGCAGCATAAAAGCCAAACGTACGACGCACTATAACTTTTACGCTCGGGAACAACAAAGAAAAGTAATCGTTAGCAATAACGGTAGAATAAGTCGCGTCGATCTTACGTTTTATTCTCGAACGCGGGTCCTTTCGGCAAATTAAACGGGCGCGCGGACAGCCGGCGCCCTCAAAGGCCGAACGGGAATCGCCGTGCTGCGGGCTACGTATACAGTGGGGTCCCGAAAGCGAGACCCTCCCCCCGCGCCGGCCCGGCTGCAAAAAGGAAGCAAACGCACGGTGTGTGCAGGCCGCTCGATCCCGGCAAAAGTGGAAGGACAAGGTTTCCTCGGGCCGGCGACTACGCCCGCGGGTCAACGCACCCGCGCGCCAGCCAGCCAGCGGAGAGAAGTCCCATAAAGTCTCGGCGCGAGAAGCTGCCCCGGCGACGACGCGAGCTCACGCACGTACCCGAATAAGCGCCGCCGAGCATAATTCACGACTTCGCCTTCAACTTGAACTTTCTACGGGATTACCGTTCCCATCGATCTGGCGCTCCTCCGGCTCTCGGGAAATGCAAATGCACGCGGCCGCGACCGCGAGAGGGGAAAATTATTCTGTTAATGGAAATGACGGACCCTTTCTTTTCTCGCGATGGAAGTCTTTTCTCTACTTTGAGCTTGCGGTGCTTAATGCGGTAGATATGGTAGATTTAGAGGGAGGACTGTGTAAAAATGTTATATGCATTTTACGTATTTTTTAAAGAAAGTGTCCTCTATATAAGCTTCGTTTAGTGAAAATTTCACTAATTTCCAAAAAGTTGCGTACTTCTCAAAATAAATGAGTGAACATTCACTTATTTATAGTGATAAGTGCACAGCTTAATAAGTGAATATTCACGTATTTACAATAATATAAGTGCGCAACTGATTTGAAATTAGTGAAATTGACACTATCTCTAAGGAATAAACAAAAAATCCAGCAGTTTTGTATAATCAAAAAAATTCAAAGATTTTTTACGGTTTTTTTATATTTATTAGTAGGAAAGTGACTAGTGAATGAAAACAGGTTAAGGCTTTATATTTTTCTCTTCTTTAAGTTGTTTTCGTTTACAGCAAGTAGCAAAATTTATAGATGGCAAAGGATGATTTAGACTAGGAATATTCAAGCCTTATTTATGTCTCTAAGGAAATCAATCGATGTTCTTTCGTTTTTATTCAATCATATCACGTTTCGAGATCGCGATTTTAAAAGAAATAAAATTTAATGGTAGTTGAAGTGACCTTATTTGAAACAGAACTACATTATTAAAAATCTGTTTTTAATTTAATGTGGAACTTACACAGCTTTACAGTTTAATATTTAAAAAATTACAACGCTGTAACACCTATATATTATCTCTAAATTCATACATTATTCATAATATTCAAATTAAAGGACATTGAACTGAAATTTAAAGAAAAACATTCGGGCTATATGACAGTTTTAACTCCAACGTGAACTTTCTATAAATTACTATTCCAGCCAATATCCGGCTTACATTCGGGAAATTCAAATACGCACAGAGTTGGTAATGAGAACCGGAGAGAACTAGTACTCTGAAATTACTCTAATGATGTTGGAATAATGTCACGTCACTTGTCCTAGATCATCATATGCTTTCGTTTGCCCTCCGGTTTAATATTTTTTCATGCATATAATAATATCAAAGAAAAATATTATACTATCTTTAGTAAGCTCCAGGCTGAAACTGCTAAAACTTGATAAGTTTTATCAATTTAAGTGTTGTCTGAATCACTCGACAAACCTAGTATTGTTTGCACACCTGCCCAGTTGCTTTGAAAAATCAGGTAAGAAATATTATCGAACTAAATAAATATTTATTCTAATTTTTTTTTATTTTTGAATAATCGATTAAAATCAAACTGATCTCAAAAAGCGCGGCGTTGCAAAGATTTCAAATCACATTTTACATTTTTTAAAATACAAAAAAATACTTGAACGATTTTTGAAAAAACCATCGTAAAAGAAGAGATAAATAATGCATTATTCATGCTAACAGGCTCCAGCCGTAGGTGACGATTAAACGAAATTCAATGTAGCGTGAAATAAACAATTTTTCAATTACCAAAGCGCGCGCCCCGGCTCGAGCACTTCGCGGCTGACATAACGCGCAATAACCCGGCGAAATTTGCAATTTGGCGCGACGAAATAATTAAAATCCCATTAAGGTTGCAGCGCGCCGCAGCGTGCACCGCGCATAAAGAATAATCAAAGGGACGAGGCGAAAAGTGCAGCGGGCGGTGGCGACCACCGCGGGTCTCGGGTTGCGGGTGTACACAATATGACGCGAGAGAGGCCCGTATAGTCTATAGACGGCGCAAAGGTTGATAAGATCGTGACTTCGGCGCGCGCGCGCCCCGGTAATTGGCGATATATCGTTTTCATGCGCCGCCGCGCGCGCCCCGGGGCGAGTAACGAGCCCAAACTCCCGTGGACCCGCCGACGGTAATTATTATTAAGCGGCGGGGTCGATGAACCGGCGATAATCGAATTGCGACATGACGAGTCGAGGCCTTTCAATACCGCGGCTGGCCCGCGCTGCATGCGAATGATGCCGAAATGCGATGGTGCGATAGGTGGGGGGGTCGTTAATTATATACCTATTTTTCGATGGACGGTTCGGGGCCAAGGGGGAGGCCGAGCTTTAGATTATTTTTTATGACTTTCGAGAAGATTTTATTATCGGTCTGATGAACTTATCTTGATTGTTCATCTTTCACTTATTGTGTTATTGTGGTGGAATGGAGAAAAAAATTATGTATTAAATTGTGTACAGAAAGAAGACTCATTATCATGATCAATATTTAGAATTGAATTGAGAGATTAGATCATTTTATTATTTTTATCAAATTTCTGAGAATGTGCGATGGGTATAGATTGATTCATGTTTATAATTGGCATTCGATTAAGTCCAGACAAAATTTTATGATTGATTGTAGATTTAGTCTACAAAATCAATTATTAATAAGCAAATCAAATTTTTCGTTTTTGTCATTCGACCTACTAGTTAGGTATTGTAAAGAAAGACCTTGAATAGGCTATAACTAAAGCATTTAGAAAATGCTTAATGAATGAAAATTTTACGTCAATTATCTATCAATAATAAAGTACCTACAATTTATTGTAATTATATCTTAGTCTTTCTCTATGCGAACTAATTCTATTCACGTGTTAGACATTGAAAACAAATAGAAAAAAAAGGCTAGAAAAAAAATTGCGGGGTCCATTGAAGAAGATCGGTGATTAGTGACATAAAAAATTGCGTACGTTCTCGTGTGTCGGTAAATTTTAATTTATCAGGAAGTGGGACTACACCTGGAAACGGAACACAATGGTGCATTGTCCTCGGGCAAGCGCCGGCTTTAATCACGGATGTGCCCGCCTTTGTCAATTTCCATAGAGCGCCGAGTATATGACACACCGTTTGCCGCCCACGGGACTCCCCCTAAAGAGTAAATCAAAGCAACGACCCTTTATCATACGCGGCCTAGACAAAACCTACAAATATCTCAGATGAGCTTGATTCATGCGACCTCGCATGTGCACACAAGATTTTTTCATGTACAGAGAGAATAGTTCGACGAAAGGCACTTGCATTTTTTGTAGCAAAAATTACTATATACATATTCGCAGTTAGGAATTTTGAGATTAATTGAAACATATGGTACAAAATACTCACAATTTGGTAAAATTGTTGCAAATGTAATAAAAATTATGATTTTTTTTGAGCATTTTTTTTATAATGTTGGTTAGTAATTTTCATACCATCCAGAACACTTTATACCAAGACTACTAACCGCATACTACTTTTTATCGAATTATTCTCTTCATGTTGAAAAGTGATTTAGCAGCAAATATTAATAAAAATCATTTTCGAATTTACTTTGTTGTAAAATATGTGTTCTTAAGTATTCCTTATCAAAAAATGGTTAAAGTCCCTTTTTTACAAATTATAAAATCACTGAAAATAATTATCACATAAACGGCCTTTTGCATAACGCATATCCTTATAATTATTTCAAAATATTACGCCTACTACTTTTTTCAATGGTACTCAAATTAAACTTATAATAATTAATAATAAATCCAATTTATTAATAAAAAAATGTATAACGTTCGCGTTTTCTTTTATTATTCAAAACGAAAAAGGAGGTAGGTATCGCTCGTTAACCAAGTTGATACAATATCACACGTTCAAGCCACCAAAAAGATTAAAAAAATTTTTTGCGGTTTCGCACTTGTAATAAACAAGACACCTGAAACACACCAGCCACGTCTCCAAATAACAAAACTTCGCAATAATATTCCTCGGTGTCGATAAAAAATTCCAACACGTACACCCAAGATAATCAGCTCTGCGCTCACAGAGCACACACAAGACGGCTGAAAAAGTTTCTCTTTTCTCCGAAAAAAAGGGGAGAGAAAGACAGAGAGGAGAGAGACAGGATACCTCCGCCAGGTAAGCGGGATCTACGTTATCGGGTGTCGTTTCCGCGAAACCCGTTGCCGCGCGCGATACGGAGCCGACGCGCCGGTCGGGCCTCCCCCGGCGCGCGCGCACACACCCACGCGCGAGAAACAAGAGCGGCGCTCATTAGCTGGCAAGCCGCGCGGACGCACACCTTTTGCCTCCGCTCGTGGCCGCGCGGTGCCGCGAGATAAGCGGCTGGCTGAGCCACGCCGATATATAGACTGCGTGCGCGACTCTCGATAAAAGCCGGTGTGTGCGTGTGCACGCGGATGAATTGCGGCGTCGCTCTTCGACTGTAATCGAATGGCTCGGTGGATCGGTACCGATCGCGCTCGCTTTGTTTCGGAGTTACGCGCGGCTCAGTGGGTTCCGTGGGCGCGTTTCTTCGGCTCGCGATAAGCTTGGCGCTTTTATTGCTGTGGTAAAGATGGGGAAAAGGGCGGAAATTGCGAAGGAAAGTTTTATTTTTAATGGAGAGGGTAAAATCGTTTTGGAATTATCGAAATGTGATAAAGTGAAACGATATTCGATTCGAGCTTAGTTAGGCGCAGTTTTTTCTGAAAAAGGGGGACTTTTTACGATTTTTCAATCTTCCACTTTAAGAAAATAACGATAATAATTATTTTACAAGGAATATTATAATCTGGACGTTAAATTCTTTTGTTTTGAAAATATGAATGAAGTTTTATCAATATTTTGCAAGTGTGATATTTGGAAACTTCCTGAATTAATGAAAGAAAAAAAAAGTTAATTTTCCAGAGATAAGAATGATCTTTACACCACGTATTTATAAAAAAAACACACTATCAAGAATTTTTAAACTGTCACATTGTTCAAGTAATAATAATACCATAAAATAAGTAAAATTAAAATGAATAAAATTATTCATATTGCGTAAGAAAATAAATTTAAATTATTACTGATTAAAAAGTCATCATTTCAATTTTCAATTTTACTTATGTAAAAGTGGTTTACAAATAAACCCTCGATTTTTACGAAAATGCCTGTCTGAATTTAATTTAAATTGGATTTGCGACTTGTAAATAAACTAATTCAGATACATGAACAATTTTTTTCATTATTTTGCGCACATTAATTAGGACAAAATTTACGAAATGTTTCTTGATTGGTACTTTCATTTTAAGTTTTATTAGTTTATTTTATTTTATCTTTTAAGCGTTTTGCACAAAAAATGTAGCGGAATCTTCGTTGACGCCTGCTTAAAACAAGTTTAAAATTTAAAAGCAAAACAAGATATAAATATTCATGGCTGGAGTAATTCGGTGTTCATCTACTAGACGAAATTGTTTGCAAACGCATAAAGTCTGCAAATTCCAGTCTGTTTCATCGCAATTATGTGCATAAATTCCGGAAGCAGACAGTTTCGCAAAAACTTTTTTTGCGCGCTTTAAAATTTCATAAGGATGCTGGCTCTAAAACTAAAATTTCAAAGGTCACTCTGCGTTCGTGAAAGAAACTGGGTCAAACCGGCTAGATTTCAATTCTTGATAATCCGTTCTTTCAAAGTACACACGAATCACTCACGAGGCTTATCTAAAAATTATTCCCGGATCACTCTAAAATACTTTCGCCCAATTACTCGGATTATTTATCAACGAGCCGCAATTCCGTCGTTTCTCCCCCAACATCGAGCGGACGAAAATAAACTCGCGCCCGCAAGGATCTAAGCCACCCCCGGTATCTCTCCCGCTTGATTTTACTGCTTTTGGCAAGGAACGAAAACAGAGAGAGAGAGGCCGCCCTTAACTGATCCGGAATTAGGTCCGCGCGCATGCAGCCCTCGGCGAATCGAGCGGGCTGTAGAAGGGGGTATAGGACACGCAGCCGGCGCGAGCGAGAAAGCGCGAGATTGACAGTTTGCCAGCTGTGAAGGCGCGCGCGCGCGCATCGCTCCCGGGTCAGGTTGGCTCGCTCGCCTCCTCTCTCTCTCCCTCGTCCTCCTCGTCGCTCATCCGCGGCGCGTTTAGGGGTCGCGGGGTCACGCTCGACCCCCACCGGGAGAACTCGTTCTCCCCCCCTCTCTCTCGCTCTCCTGGGTTTCCCGCGCGTGGGAGCGAGCGAGCGAGCCTCTTCCTCCTCGCGGAGTAACGACGGGGCCGTTTACACGCAGGCCGCGCGCGAAAAACAAGCCGAGCGCTGCTGTCAAACTGCGACGCTCGTTTCGCTTGTCTTTATTTTCCCTGAGACGCGCCGGGATCGCTCGGTGACTCATAGGACTTTTTTTCTTCAGGGCACAGTGGGTTTCCATCGGCGCGGCGGGCAAAAAATTTAATAACAGTGACTGGCGTTGCATAAGCGGAGGTTTAAAGTCGTCGCGTGTTTCTCTCTTCTTTTTTCTTTAATGTTTGACGTACGAAAAATTGACTCGATCGATTCGCTGGTGTAGGGACTGTTTTAAGTCGAGTATTTGGTAACTCGAAAGCGATTGTCTTTGACCTTTTGCTGTACTTGCAACACGTCAGTTCGATGGTATCGTTATGATTCACTTGGGTTCGATATGGATCTGCTTTTTTGGGTTGTAAGTGAAACGAACGATTTTGAGATACGCTTTGATAAGCGCGGCTTAACTGTTAAGCCACCAGATAAATTAGCTTAAATCGCTATTTTGGGTAATCGATACCGGCTGCGGCACGTATTTTGTTAACATTTTGTTGTGTCGCTCGCAAACTTTCTGTTGCATCAAACTGTTCTTGAAATAGAATTCTTACGCTATCACGCGGCTAAAAGCAGCGCTGTTACCTTACTTCTTATTTCTAATTATGATATGAAACCGCTTTACTCGCGTGAGAATTTATTGTTAATTGATTACCTTTTATCACGCAAAAAATTTGTTTTTCCAACCGTTCGTTTGGTCACTTAACCGTTTATGATTCTTCAGTGTTAAGTACCGTCCAATTAGCAACAAAAAATAAACTGCATAAAAATTCTACCACTAGGCAATTATAGTGGGAGAGCATAAACGATATAAACGTACAGTATATTTGTTCAATGTACCTGAAAATGAAAAATTGAAAGAAAAAAAATTTAATGTTTTGTGGATATATACGTAGCATAAAAAATGTCTTAGTCTTAGCCCACTACAGAATTAATTTAAAAAAATAATAAGGTGTCTATGTAAAATAATTATAAAAAATTGCTACAGGAAAACATCAAAATGAGTTTCCTATCGCACAACGTATAATTTAAATAAAAAATCCATTGAGACAATTGGATAGCAATAAGTGCAGCAAAAAATCAATTCATCTTGTCTAAATGATGCGCGATCTATTGTTTTGAAGTCATCAATTAACCATCTAAAATTTGTATTGATGACGTACTTTCTTTTATAGCAGCAGTATAGGTAGGACCAAGTTCAATTTTTCTCGGTTAATGGTATTATTAGTGTCAGCGTAAAAAGTGATTGATACATTGTAGATAATCAGAAAATTCACTGTGCAGGGTAAAAGTAAACAAAACACTTACGGTATTTAAAAATGGTAGCACACAACTCCATTCATATCCCAAATGTATTTATCCTCGACAGCAGTACTTTTTGATTCTTAATGAATTCGAATGTATCATAATGATCGATTTATTGCAGACAAGTATAATTTCTTCTTAATTCGGTTATAACTACCGACTCGCGTTATCTACATGACTGCCGGCTAAGGAAAGTTACTTTTAATAAAGAAGTTTACCGTAAATCTAATAATAAAAAGGTTCGCATGTCATTGAAGCCGCGAGACCACTGCTCTAATTTTCCGGAGGAAAAAACGTTACGTCACACCCTCAAAATACGCTTATTTGTTTCGCGCAAGAACGTCAAATCGAACGGCAGTAAGACGCGAAAAAAACACCCCACTCCACAACACTCCGTACACAACGAGCGAAAAAACAACAAGAACATCTATTTGCGCGACATCGAGGATCGTAGAATTAAAAAGAAACCCACTGAAACTACCCACAAGAAAGGGACAAGTAAAAAAACAAGAGGGACCGCCGCGAGAAGAGGTGGGTAAAAAGCGAAACGTGAAGGAGCGCTCCAAAAGAATAAAAAAAAAAAGTAAAAAAAGGGCGCCCGGCTCACCTCGTTGAAGGCCATCTTCTTCGCTAGGCTCCGGGAGTCTCTGGAGCTTCCGGCGCCTGCCTGGCCCAGGGCTCGCTCGCGCCTCCTCCGCTGCTACTTGCCGACGGCGACGGCGAGGCTGTCGCTGCTGCTCCCCTCCTGGCTGTTACTCCCGCCCTCGGCTCCTGCTCACCGGCGACGCTACGGTCCGCTGCTGCTGCTCGCTGTACCCTCGGCGCCGGGGTTGCGCAGCGGCATCGAACGGCTGCGGGCTCCGCTGATGGGCAGCTCGGCGACAGCGACGACGGCGTTGACCTCACCGCGGCGCGTTGACACATGCGTCGTCGTCGAGCACCGCTGCTGCCTCGTCCTGCTGCGTGTGCTCGTCGTCGTCCCCGCGCGGGGCGAGCGGCTGGCGCGCGCGATCCGTTCAGCCGCGGCGGCGGCGCGACACCGCCATCCGACACCAGGTGACGACTCGCGAACTCGCGCGTATATAAAACCGAGCAGCCGTGCGGGCGCCTTGACCTCCGCGCGCGCAAGCCCGGAGAGAGAGAGGCAGAGAGCAGTGTAGTCTTATATATCTCCGCCGCGGAAGTCGGTCGCGCCGAGTGGAGAAGAGCACGCAGAGGAGAGGCTTAGGCCGAGTTTCCCTGCGGGCGGAAGCGAGCGGCGGCTCCGTTCGGCTGCTGCTGGCAGGTAGCGGGTTCGCCGCGCATTCCTCAGGTGCGCCTGTGGAGAGGCCAGCGACGGACTGTGTGCACGGCCGGAGGGAGAGGGAGGGACTAAGGCCGCTGTGGCTGCCGCGCGAATGTCGAGGCGACGGTGACGACGACGTCAGACTCCTGGCGTAGTTTCTTCGCGGTTCACTGCCGAGTGTGTACGATGTACACACGCGCACACGGCTATGCACACACGTATACGAGCGAGCGAGCAGGCGCGCGCACCAGTCCGCTCTGGGGCTTCCCTGGCGGCCCCCCCGATGACGTCCGGGCCTCCGAGGTGTCGGCGAGGGCGACGCGGGGCTCGACGTATACACACACTCACACGCGCGCGCGCGCGGACGACACGTAGAGAGAGAGACCTGGAGCGCCGCGGCGATGGCGGGATCCGGGCAACGCGCGCACTCGCCTCTTCTAGCGGACACGGCGCGCGACTGCCGCCGTCGTGGTCGTTACCTCCTTGCCTGCCTCGACTTCCTCGTCTTCGCCTCCTCGCGTTCGCGCGTATTATTTACGTTCGCCCCGGAGAGCCCCTCGGCAAACAGACGAGCGCCATCTTGCCTCGCCTCGCCGGCAGGTGGCGCTCGCCGGGCTCGCGCGCTAAACTTTAAAATCGGGCAGCGCGCGCACGCGTGTATACGTATATCTTATGGTGAATTGTGGATCGAACGCCGTGATGATATGCGTGAGGCTCCGAGGCCGGTGTGTTATAGTTGGGTCGCAGAAAAAATATTACGTAGTTTTTTTTTCTTTTGAATTTCTTTAACCGCGGCGTGGGAATTCGCGGAGCAAGAATTGCTATTTTTTATTCTTTGTTCGTTTGTAACTTAATGAAATGTTTCATGCTGGATGATAAATTCTAATCTTTAATTATTCGCGTCACTTGACGTAGATAAAGCAGTGCTCCGATTTGAGAGGAAAGCGCGCTTCTTTTTTTCTTTAACTGTGTACTTATCTTACAGTAACGAGACGACTACTTTTTCAAAGTATTATGTTCGTGTTATGAAAGAGTATTTTTAAAACTAGATAAATATGATGATTCATTCTTTTCTAATGAAAAGTGATATATGATAATATACTTTTAAGATAAGCGTTCAGTGCAGAAGACGTCAAAGTAACAGATCTAATTTCAGTGTAGTTTCATTAATACTTGAGGTGAATGCACTTTTCAGATTAAATATTATTCAAAAGATAAAATAGCCATATTGTATAAATAGAACTTAATTTCATATTGCATTAATAAATACTTAATAAACACTTCATTTTGAGTATTTAATTGCTTCTTTAAATAATTACTTTAACAATCATTAAAAAATATTTAGCGTGCGTTTTTTATAATTAAAATAAATGTCTTGACCCATGTTTATCTAAAAAATGCGATTAGTTTAAATTTGTAAATTTTTTCATATTCCTTACTTAATTCTTAAATCATAAATTAAATATTGAAATTGATACTATATAGTGAGGCTTTTTTAGTATAAAAGAAATATAACACACATTTTACATCAATTACAATGTTATTTCCAAAAGAAAAATGAATTCTTTCCTAAATTAACGTCGCGTACTTGGAAAGTATACACTATTTTCCTATTTTTGACCCCTACGCTATTATGGTCATCCACCTACTCTAGCAAGTAAATACGGCGCGAAAGGCGCACAACATCCGCAGTACTTTTCCTCGAAAATATTTTAGTTCCTCGATTGGCTGCTCGGACCCGGCGATGTCGCCAGCGACCACGCCGCAGTGCGCAGTGCCTGCCGCCCTCTGCAGTTCCCTCGCGCATCCCACGGGTCGTGCGGGCCTTCCATTATCGCAGCAGTCGGGAGGGCACTCGGTCGAATCGCACCTTACTGCATCGCAGCCGGATCGACCATCCTCGGAGCGAGCGAAGGGACTCCGCAGGGACCGTGAGAGCCATTCGGGCCGCGGCTGGCTTATGGACGAGCTCGTCGCGTCGAAGCGGAAACATCAGCAGCGCTCCTCGACGGAACGTTACGCCCTGGTCGCCGAGTTAGCAGGCAAGACGGCGCTCGACATCCTCCGCACGTCGGCGTTGCGTCGACAGCAGCAGCAAGAGTCGGGCAGCCGGGAGTCCCGGGGCGGCCACCACTCCGCGGGCGGCTCGGCGCAGCTGCTCACCTACCAGCAGCAGCACCCGGCCGAGAGCGGGGAAGCGGCCAAGATGGGCAGGTCCCGCTCGCGCAGCAAATCGCCGAGCAGGCGGCGTCACAAGAGCAAGCACTCGCACAAGCATCGATCGAAATCGCGCGAGAAGCGCTCCAACAGCAAGTACAACGACAAGCCCCGGGAGAAGAGCTCCAAATCGAGGTAAGCCGGAGTTTATTCGCCCCCCCCGCCTTGTTCTCGCCTTCCTATGGGTACCCTCGCCCCCTTCCGATCCACCCCCTCGTGTGGCCTCGCGTGATCGCTTTATTGTAGTCGCGCGAGCGATCGTGGTGTCTATATGCGTCGCGTATAGAACCGTCGCCATCTTACGCCCTATGTATATGTAGTTTTTATTTTCAGTCGACAACAATGTCGCGCATTGATTTTGTATTAAAGTGTGGGTTGTGTTCGCAGGAAACGTTCGCATTCAGTGTCGTCGAGCAGCGGCTCCGATGCGTCCGACGACGTTCACATTGTCACACATAAGAAACGCTCCTACAGAGATAGGGAGCGCAAAATGGATGAGGTGGAGAGGCTAGCAGAAATGGAGAGACAGAGGTAAATATAATATGCACACAGACAGCATTCAATTTGTTTTTATTGTCATTACATAAATAGCTCTCTACTAGTCGCAGTGACCGCGTGACTTTACTCGTTGAAAAAATGTACATGTTATCAAAGAAATATTACAAATTTGCTATGTCGATAATGTTTTTTAAAAGTTTTTCAATTATAGATTAAATTTTTACCAAAAGATTTTCTGATTATATTTTAAGTTCATTACTCTATTGAATGAAAACTTATATCAAATTAGTTTTATGATGCATTTCAGGCGGCAGAGGGAAGTAGAGCAAAAAATAGTGGAAGAAGAGGCAGCTAAAAGGATAGAGGAACTTGTGCAAAAACGAGTAGAAGAAGAACTTGAAAAACGGAAAGAAGAAATTGAAGCTGAAGTACAAAGGCGAGTGGAAGAGGCTAAAAGAGCCATGGAACGACAAATGATGGAGGAAATGGAATGGCGACAAGCTAAATTACGCGAAGAGGAAAAGAGAAGAGAGGTAAGACCAATCCAAAGAAACATCGGAATTTAGCTCAAATGCTGATGCTGCTAAAATCTTTACTAAATTAATTGCAGGTGAATGTGATAAGAGTAACTATAAGTATTTATTTAACTTTGCATATTTTGTTATTAAATTTACATTTGTATATAGAATATTGAAAAATCTCTTTATTGCTTTGCACATAAATTAGCAGCATTGCAGTATTTGGGCTGGAAGCATTGCGGTGAAACACATTTTTGAAACCTAAAATGTTACAAAAGAAACCTCAATGCTTCCCTATCTCCAGCATCTTTTCAAATCCTACTGTTGGGGGGAGACTTTACACTGTCCTAAAGAAAGGTTTTTTTTTATGAAAATAGGCGCATGTGAGTTATTTGTGAATGAACAATTGTATCTATACACGTATGTATACATATATATATGTACAAAATTAATTGCATTGTTATGTATATATATGTTCATATATATTTGTAACAATAAACAGATACAGACTTTCTGTCGTGCTATAAATGGACGAAAATCTGAGTTGATAATATTTATTAAAATGAAAATTTTCTAAGTGATTCTTTTCATTTTATAACATATTTCAATCAGATAATACCAGCCTTATCTACCTGAGATTGTCCCATTATTTAGAAACAAATTCAGAATTTTGAAAGTTTAGAAAGATTATTTTGTAAACTGTGTTTTGTAAATAAAAGTTAAATAAATGAAATTTTTTATGTTTGTTAAATAATGAGTTTTTTAATAATAATGTAGTTCTTTCAATCCACTTAACACAATTGTACTTTTGTCAAAGTTAGTTCATTCAACAGTTTCTATAGATAAGTCTTTACTTCTAGTTAGGAAGTTACAATTATTTTCTGTTATTTTGACAATGAAAAGTCACACTTAATTTTTGTAACACATCTAAAATAAAGACTATCAGTTGAGCCGGGTCCAGGTAGACTTTACAAGGCAGAATTAAAATCTCATAGCGACAAAGCACGACCTAGCACTATATAGGTCGCCTTTCTAACTGACTACCAACAGAAGATGCCGGTATTTTACTCACTGCCGTGTGATTGTCAATGAAGAAGGCAGCCCCTACGTGAGCTGGTGAGAGCGTCATTCAGGTATTATCCAATTTATATATTCATAATTCACTATACGATATTGTTCATCATAACTAGTGTTCCTCACTAAGTTATTTTTCATAATATGAGGATATATTGTTAGGAACGACCACAAAGTTCAGGATGAGCATGTGAATCGTTTGATAGTTTCTAATAAATTATGTTATATTTTTGTATAGGGAAGTGGAAGGGAGGAGAGAAGGAAAAAGGATAAAATACAAGTGCTTCAAAAACACTAAAAAATTATGCACATAAAAAACATAAAATGGTTTGTTTTTGTTTTTATACAACATAATGTTATTTAAACAGTTTTTAGCATGCACTTTTCAGTTACTAAGTATAAATTTCTCTTATTATATACTTTTTCAAGACAATTAATTACAAAAAATTGTACTATATTGCATATGAATCAATAAATGTGGTTCTGAAAAATATTGAGAGTATAATTCACTTTTACTTGTAACACAAATTTCATTATTTTTACCTTCTCAGAGTCAGGATTTTCATTGGAAAAGTTGGACTTTATATAATTTAAAAACATTCTTATTTTCCCCTCTCCTAAAATTTATCCCCACTCAAAATAATATCCCAGGATATGCTGATGAGCATAGGTTGTTAATATAGCAGCACCATGATTTTGGATTTATGAAAAAAAGGTGTAACAAAATGAGTTAATTCAATGGTATTATTACATTATGTAAATGAGATTAATTGTCGTTGTAGGAGGAAGAGCGGAAGAAGCGTGAGGAACTTGAGAGGATCATGGAGGAAAACAACAGAAAAATCGAAGAAGCCCAAAAGAAATTGGTGAGTTATTTACTTATTTTTAATACGTTACTCTCAATAAAGCATTAACTTAAAAGTCAAATACTTCACTTTCAAATCACACGTATTAAATGAAAAATATTAAAGTTTTGCATAATCAATAAAATTTTGTTGCTTTTTACATTTTAATGTTTTTAAAAATGATAGGTATTAATTGACTTTCTTGTTTAGGCCGAGGAAAGACTCGCCATGGTAGAAGAGCAACGGCTCATGGAGGAAGAACGACAGAAAATGCGAAAAGAGCACGAAAAACGCGTCAAGGAAGAACAGAAAAAAATCCTTGGCAAAAACAACTCCAGACCGAAGCTCTCTTTTTCATTAAAGCCAATTACGTGAGTCTATTCATTCGGTGTAGTTTTTCATGTGATATTTTTCGGTCTTTGTCGTTTCGGTGCAGAACGACAACGTCCTAGTAAGAAAAGCCAACCCTTCGGACTTGGATTAATCTGCGAACGAAGGCGATTATTTTATTGCAATAAAGTGATGTAAAAAAAATTTTTTTAATGGACTTTTAGGTAATAAAAAATCGTCTTTTAAGATTTTTCAAAGTTCTAAAGGCTAGTGCTATTGTTCTAAAGTTTTTCAAAGTTTTTCAACTTTGAAAACATTTTACGACCTATTTTGTTTTTTAATATATTAATCAGTTAATGTAAAAATCGCGTTTCCAGTAGTATAACAATATTATTATTTTCAATTAATATATATTTGAAATTCAATACTTAAATTCTCTGAAGAGAAATCAAGGTGAAGTCAGTTATGTTTATGGTTATAACTGTTAAATTTGCCTTTGAATTTTCCAGCTAACGTAAAGCGACAAGACTTAAAATATAAAAGTGTAATAAAAGTAAATACAGGTAGAAAGTCGTTAAGATTAGTAATACGATTTTTTACAAACGATAACTTTTAGACTATAAGTGTGCTTACGTACACATGTGTTCTATATGTAATTTAGTTCCCAGAAGAATACAAAAATACTTAAAGTTAATAGTATCAATAAAATATATTGTATAATCTCCATATTGATTCTTGTACAATAAACTCTTTTTTTAAACTTTTGTTAATTAATTTCCATTTGACCTATAGCTAAACCTTTAATATGCCTATGAGTAATAAGTAGTGTTTTAATTTTTTGAAGATTAAGTATTTTATATTTTCTTTTGATAACATTGTGTAAATATTTATTGTTCAAAAAGTTTATTTTCTAATTTTTATAAAACAAAATTTAGTTAATTTTTTAAAGTAATATGATATTTAAAATTTTTAAATTAATTTCTATGTATAATATTTATAATAGTTTAGCATTTGTTTTTATAAATATCTTTTTTTGCATTAAAAATTCATTAATGCTCTTGAAGCACTGAAAAAAATGAGGAAGAGAACTATTGCCCTGATTTTTCATCTATCCAATTCTCACCCTTCTTCCTTTCTATTATGTGATAATACACAAATACCTGCATGTCTATTATACAAAAAGTGGAACATAACACACATTACATTATAAGTATTAATGAAAAGAAAAAATTTTATTTAAAATTGTACTTAAAAGTAAAACAAATAAAAATACCTTGTAACAATTATTCAAATACTTCAAAATTGTGCACCTATAATTTAACAATTAACGTTAATTTAATTTTTATGACTTGTGTGTTATCTAATGATAAGCCTTACATAAGGTAGGATCATTTTTTATCATAATTACAGAAGAGCTATAAGAAAGATAAAAATTATCTTGAAAAATTGATGATTTTGATGATAAATACACCGGTTTCTTACACGATTTTTACGATGCTACAGGAAATCTTAAATTATTGCTCATAAAAAATACAAAAGAACTTCTTTAAATATCAGGAAATTTTCAGAATAAAAAAATTAAAAGAAATTCTTGTTTTTATAGTCAGGTGTTTCTCCTTGAAAAACATGAGTATAGTTTCTTTGTGAAAAAGCCTAATTTCCTTTATAATTAGAAAACAATCCGTTTTGGATAAAGTATTTATTATTGTTTTTTACCAAACGGAAAGTCTAGATATTTTTTTAAATATTCGTTTTATTTTGTTCCTTCATGTATGCCTGAAAACATACTCAAAAATTTTAATGAATTGTTTATAAAAACTTTGAAATTTATGCTTATATCGGTAGGCCTATCGTATTTTTGAAAAAAAAATAAATTTTTCGATTGATAAAAAAATTGCTTATCTCGAAAATGCTGTCTATCTATAAAGAGTCTGCAGCACAACTCACCAGCCGCACGTGCGCAAAACGGACACCAATAGCAGAGAGGCAAACTATTCTTGAATATTTTTTATCATTTTAAAAAGACAGGAGTGCGATTGTTCGAATTCTGCTGGAGAAGCAAAAGTAGATGATTATTCATTTATTTCACTGTATTCACATACTAACTATTAATACTTAAAGACAATAAATATTTATAATTAATAAATGAATAATTAAGAAATATCTTGATTAGGAAAATTTTTGCCTTTACAATCAGTCGAAACTTACATAATGCAATTATATTTCCCTTGTAATTTTAAATTAGTTGTGCTTTTAGTCGTCCGTATACCGATAAGTTACTTATTAGGAGTTTCATTATTTGATTACATTCGTATTTCTATAGCCATCGCAGATTTGTTAATTAAAACTGTGTAATAATAATAACCGACTTTTGTGTCATTTCGTCAATTAATTAGTCGCAAATTCCACAAGATTAAGAAAAGAAACACATAAAAAAGAAAGTTGCTTAAATTGCTTAAATACATAATGAAGAAAAAAAGGATTAGGTCCGGTCGATGATACTTACGTGCGCTCAATTTGCTCGCAACATTAGCAGCAGCACCTAAAAAAGAAAGTTGCTTAGTAATTTGGAATCCGAGGCCTTAACAGTCCCGAGCACCCTTGCCGATTTGAAATCTAGAAGCGCAATTAACGCAGTGACGTAACGCGAGATTCAAGCCTAATGCAGTTTAGTTCGGGCCGAGCGCGCGCGAAGCTCCGCTTGGAATGTCGGGCTCAGCGTAAAATGCATAAAAGCGCCTGTACATAAGAAAACGGGCAGAAACCGCGAGTTTTCCAGCCAATGGGGCGTCCTTGCATTTTCCCTCTCGCTCTAGAGCCTCACCACATGGACGCATTCCACCGCGGGCGTGCAACCAGTTGCGCGTGTACGTGCCCCGCGCCGCCGTCGGTGTAGCAGCGCACCCGTCGTCGCTTTGGTTATGTCGCGTGATGCTGACGCGTAGATTTATATTTACCACCAACACTGGCGCACACGCTAGCGGACCCCCCGTGCGGATATACCCGCGCTCCATATAGCCCGCGCACCCACACAGTCGCACACAGCTGGCTTAGTGTACGCATTGTACACAGTGCGCCGCGGACGTCGCGCGGATAGTGCAGCGCGGCTCGGACGCTATGCCGATCGGCAGTAGTGTACGGTGTGCGGTGGCGCGTGTTACACGGGTGTGAGCCGCCTCTCGGGGTCCCCGCCTTTTTAAATGCTGCGCCGCAAGCGCAACAATTGCGAGCTCCCCATCGTAACGTTGACGTATCGTCGTACGCGGGGCGCAGCGCTACGGTGATGTAGGCATGTGCAGCAGCAGCAGCAGCATCCTGTTCCCGCATATCGCAATTCGCGCCGATGTCCACAGCGACGATAAGTAGCACGCCTCGTTAACCCCCCGAGTGTCGCGCCTCTCCTCCCCCTCCGCGCGTCCTCCTCGTTAAAAAAGAAAAAAATACGCTCGACGTCCGCAGCAGCGCCTATATGCGCGCCAACTGAGTCGCTCGCGACGATGACATCGACATGGAGAAGAGTCAAGGAGCATCAGATGGGCGTTGGTATGGGACAATCATCTCTCTTAACGTTGACATCAGCCGCGGACGTACTCACGGGACACTTCCAGATTTCTGCGCGCTGATGACGCGATAATGCACGGCTCTCTCTTGCTCTTTTTTTTTTGTAGTTTTCGATCGCGCGCGCACACGCGAGAATCATTTTTGTCGGTGTGTGCCGCGCCGATGATTGTCGGTTGCTTCGCGAGTTGTATCCTTGGAGCAGACCGAGTTTAATTTCACAGACGAGAAATGCTAATGACTCAAGTTCGCTGCTCAGTGATTCACGTTGAGACGTCCACCTGATTGTTTCTGCTAGACAAAGCCGTGCTCGCGCGAATTACTTTTTATCTTGTGTTTTATAATGTTTCTCTTTTTGATTTCAAGCCATCGACAACTTTACCCAAGAAGGGGAGTTCCACTTGCTGCTGAGCGTTGGGGACGCTGTCATAATAAAAAGAGAATGCGACGACTGGTACTTTGGATACAAAAAGTACGATGCCAAGTATGGGATTTTCCCCAAATCTTACATTTGCATTCAGCAAAAGACCACAAACATGGAAAGTCTGACGAACGAAATTACAAATGTATTAAGAGAATGGGGATATTATTGGAAGCATCTTTATGTTGTACGTATATTTATATTCAATATTGTTGTTCTAAACTTGTAAAATTGTAACTAATAGTTCTTTTGTCTGTTTAGACTCATTCAGAACATTTTGACACATTCAGAGAGCAGATCCTAGAATTGGTAGGATACAGAAGTAAAATTTTAAGTGGTACTTTGACAGTTGACGAATTAAAAGATATGAAAAAATTAGCCACTTCAAAAGTTGATACAGGTAATCAGTTGTTGGGCCTGGATATGGTAGTTAGAGATGAACATGGAAATATAATGAATCCAGAACAAACTAGTACTGTGCAATTATACTACCAACACGAAACAGCAGCAGAAAGAATTAGAAAAGCTACAATTGAAACCAAAAAGAAACCATCAAAACCACAAGCTCCAGTTTATTCATACATATTTTTCGTTAACATAAGAAATTTTATTTGCAAAATGACGGAAGATGTTGAATTATTGTTAACTTTATATGATAGTAAAGAAATGAAAGCTATAACAGAAAATTATGTTTTTTCTTGGAACAAGCAAGGCCTTAACACAGACTTTGAACAACAGCATAATCTTAAAGTGTTATTCACTGATCTTGGAAGCAGAGATTTAGCCAGAGAAAAAGTTTATTTAGTATGTTACGCAATAAGAGTAGGAGGAATGGAAGCAAAGGAAATTGATCATAGGCGTGCCAGTGTTGTTCAGAGTAGTCAGAAATCAAAAAGTAATGAGACTATGAGGAGACCTTTTGGTATTGCTGCTATGGATGTAACAGTTTTTATTAATGGGAAACTGGAAGGAGATCCTGAAGTAGAATACTGTATTCCATTTGTATAGTAAGTTGATATTTTTACAATTTTTGTGCATTTTTTTTCGTTCAGCTCTGTCTGTTGTCTTTCCTTGCTTTTGTTTCAGATGTTGTGAGAAAGAAAGCTTAGATGGTACTTTACGGAGGTTCCTTAATCAAAAAGAAGTCAATTTACAAAAAAATAGTAATATAGGAAATAATATTGGCCAAGGGCTTATTTGCAGTTTTAAACTTTTAAGGGGAGATATTAATCAAGTATGTATCTCATTTTCCACAATTGAATTTATGTTTAAAATGCTTATGTTATTTTATTTGTGTATTTAGGTAAGAGATGAGAATCCACATTTAGTACTTGGCAATATATCTGTTGCTCGAAAAATGGGTTTTCCCGAAGTAATCTTGCCAGGAGATGTGCGTAATGATTTGTATTTGACACTAGTAAGTGGGGAGTTTAGTAAAGGTTCTAAATCAACAGACAAAAATGTTGAAATAACTATGAAAGTGTGCAAAGAAGATGGTGAAACAATATCAGGAGTTATAACACTGGGTGGTGGTGCACCTTGTATTGATCAGTACCGAAGTGTAATATATTATCACGAAGATAAACCCAGATGGTGTGAAACATTTAAAATTGTTGTACCAATAGAGGAGTTCAAGCAAGCACATTTGAAATTTACTTTTAAACATCGAAGTTCAAATGAAGCTAAAGATAGATCAGAAAAACCATTTGCTATGAGTTATGTAAAACTCATGCAACGAAATGGTACTACATTACAAGATACACAACATGAACTATTAGTTTATAAGATAGACAATAAAAAATATGAAGAAAATGAAACAATTTATTTGAGTTTACCATCTACAAGAGAAGAATTAGTAAGTAACTATTTTTATTGAACTCTTACATTAATGCAATGCTGTAAATTTTCAAGATTTCAATAACGTTTTAATTTTTATAATTATACGCTTTTCTCTTAAAATTAACTATTAATATTTTAGAATGAAATGAATTTGGAGAAAAAGCCATCTCTGGGACCTTTAAGTTTATCTTCCAAAGATAATTTTTTATTAGCTACAAATGTTTGTTCAACTAAACTAACCCAAAACGTGGCTTTACTAGGATTATTAAATTGGTCTTCCTCTAAAACAGATTTAAAAGAGTCATTAGCAGCACTAATGAAAGTGGATGGTGAAGAAGTGGTCAAATTTTTGCAGGTACATATTTTCCTTTATTTTATAAAGATAAGAAAATAAAAAATAAACATGAAATAAATCAATTATTTATTTTTAGGATGTTTTAGATGCCTTATTTAATATTTTAATGAGCAACACTGACATTGATGATTATGACGATATGGTTTTTGAGTGCCTTTTATATATTATAGGACTTGTTTCCGACCGAAAGTATCAACACTTTCAGCCAGTTTTAGATTTATATATTTCTAACAGTTTTTCTGCAACTTTAGCTTATAAGAAACTAATAGCTGTATTGAAGAAAAGAATCGAAAGTATCGGAATTGCGTGTGAAGCCCCAGAAAAGGATATGCTTTTAAAAACCATGAAGAATTTACAATACTGTATGAGATTTATTGTAGAATCAAGGCTTTTGTTTACTGCGTAAGAATTTGCTGCACACTGATATGTTTACCAAAAAAACTTTCTCAACAATTTTATTAATTTTAACAATAACATTTTAAGGTTGCACGAAGACGAAGAAGAGTTTAACCAAACTCTTACTGATCTTTTAAGATCCATTGTTGATCTTATGAAATACGAGACAGACGGAACTTTGTTAGTTCAGGGAGCGTGCCTGAAGTATTTGCCGTCCACGATACCCCACTTGTTAAAAGTCTACAGCGGAAAACAGCTTAGTATGATTCTGATCGACTTACTGGTGACTTTACCCTCGGGGCGGCTTACTAAGCAAAAAATGATGACAGTGAACGACATCGTTCACAGTCCGCTGTTTTTGAACATGGAGTGCCGGCAAATTCTGCTACCGAGAATCACGATACTCGTGCGAGATCTTTTGGAAGCCAAAGAGGAGGTAAGCCACACAACCGTTTTGCTTGACGTTGATTAATCCCAGCATTATAATGAGTACTAACGATGAATTCATGGCATCATGAAAAATAATTGCCTTTTATTTAACGATAATTTAATGTAGTCTTTGCTTTTTGTTTGCCGTGCAGCCTGTCGTTCTTTCGCCACACACATTGTGCATAATTACGAGCTTTTGTCTATTTAGTGTAGCACTTGCTGAAATTTCTAAAAATTTAAATATACCTCAATTATAACGTAGTTAAATCTGCTATTGTAAATTCCAGTAGTTATTTTATTATCAAGTAAACAAGTAGTGCAATTGAATAATAATCTCAAGTTTACAGTAATAAGCATGTTTATAATTTGTAACTAATTAAGCACGTGTAATCGTCAAATAGCTAACTTATCAATCGTATTACTTCTTTGTGTATTTATTTACTATTAATATCTAAATTGTTGAATTGCTTAAATATCTTAAATATTATTTCAAATTACCAAAAATGATTAATTACATAAAACTGTTGTATAATTTCTTTTCTAAAAAGTAACAATTAAAGTAGTGTGTAGAACACGTTATGTTTTGTTTTCCTGTTTTGTCGTTGATAAAAAAAAGTTCACTGAACTTCTGATTGTTTCTCTAAATTAGTACGAAAAAAATCGTACAGTTTTATTGCTTTTTTCCGACACTTTCCACCATAGTCACTGTAGATGTTATCTTGAAATTCATATTTGAACATCCCAAAAAAGATAACAATCACTATCTGCAGATAACGCATTTTAGAACTTTAATCTCGTTAATTCATAGCCACGTGCGCATTAAATAATTTATTACCATGCTAAATAAAATTTTCCATTAATTATTAAGCAATATTAAAATTACTAAAAAATATAACAATGTAGGTGATTTTATAAAAAATAAAACACAATCTTTCTAAATTAATTGCTGAATGCGCCAATTTTCGTCTAATTTCTACACGTAGGCAATGAAACATTAAAAATTTTATTTTTAATTTATAATCATTAACTGCATTAAATCAGTCACAGGACATGAGTCACAGTTAAAATACGAATATTCTAACGTGGCACCGTTGAAGAGACTATTGCACTTTCATTCATAATGGGGTGTTTTATCTTATCAAAATTATCAACTTTCACTCATCTCTGAACTTACACTTTAATAAAGGCACTTTTATTTTTTAATTGCACTATCATATCGCCCAACATGATATTTTAATAATATACAATGAAATTATTCGACTACAAAGCTCTTAGTCGTAAAAGCGTAACGTTACAGTCAATACCAAATTGTTTTGTTTTCCCATAAAAATGATTTAATTAATTGTACATTTTCTATCTGTATTTTGTAATTTTATTGTCTGTATTTATTGCCCATAGTCAATAGAGTTAAATATTCAGCTTATAATTATCCAAGCCTAAATAGATTTTAGAACATAATTTTAGAAAACATATATAGTTAATTAGTCCTCCCCTTAGTTTTTATTTTCTTGAGTTTGCACTAACCTCGGGTTGTTTTATTTTTTTGTGTTTGGTATGGTTTTGGTTAATGGCGCGCGATATAAAGGGACTGTCGGGTACGCCTGGAAAGAGCGTGGCGAAGGTAGCCAGGCTGCTCGGTGAAAATCGGCATCGACTGAACCAACATCGCGGCTACTCCGAAGAGGTAATTTTTTTAAACATCTGAAAGAGAAGCGCACCACGCGCCTTCCATTTTCTTTCTCTACACTTTACTTTCTTTATCCTATCACTGATTGATCGATCTTTCGTCGGAGCAACGGCAGAGACGTCTTTGTCGCGCGGTAGTCGAGTCGAGCAGCGAATTTAACGAGTTTTTTTTTTTCTTTTTCGTTTTCTGCGATTTAGGTTGAACTCTGCGTGAAAATATTGTCGGACGTGCTGGATTTGACGTTCAGAAAAGACGTCGGATCCACCGCTTCGGATATAAAGGAAATCATGCTGACGGCCTTGAGGACTATTATTCAAACTGTGATAACTATGGATCGGGAAAACCCGTTGGTTGGGAATTTGGTATCCGTTATGCTGTCGATTTTTAGGTAAACCCATGAATTTTTACGTAATAAATACATTTAGTTTGGGAAGATAGCTTTTATACTTTTTATGAATTCATAAATTATCATATTTTAAAGAATACCTTGATGGAACTTTTATTTGTTATATTCTGTTATTCTTTAAAATTACTGATAATTTCTTATGTTTCTTGAGGTTTACTCATATTTTCCGTTATTTACAGTCTAAATTTGGACTGTTTATCATAAATTAAGAAGTTTCGGAAATAACAAAGATTTAAAAAAACAGTCAATTATTAGTAATAATTTATTAAAAGTAATGTATAATTTATGATTCACGATAAATTATTAACAATAACTTTCTTTTCTATTGTTCAGTTACTTTTTGTTATTTATTAATATTTTCTGATAAATAATCAAAATTTGGACACAAAATTTCATTTTTCTGCCAAGGTAATAAATTTGCACTAATAACTAGACACAGAACTAAAAATTAGGAAACTGCAACAAATAAAGATAAATAACTTGTTTAAAATTTTTTGTTTTAATCTATATATTTTAAGTAATTTTGTTGAATTGAACAAATTAATTAAAAATGGAGTAATTCAACGAACTGAAAGCACACTGGAAGAAAATTTAGCCCGTACTAACGATAAGTTTGCACTCGCAGGCAGATGACTCAGCAGCACTATCAAATCTACATTCAGCACTTCGGCACGCAGTTCGACCTGCTGGACTTTCTGATGGAGATCCTGCTGGTGTTCAAGGACCTGGTCTCCCGCAGCGTCTTCCCCAGCGACTGGTGCGAGATGATAATGCTGCAGAACAGCGTGATCCTGAAGGCGCTGCGCTTCTTCTCCACGACGATACGCGACCTCTTCAACGTGAACTTCGAGCAGCAGGCCTGGTCCAACTTTTTCCATTGCGCCATCGCCTTCCTCACCCAGCCGGCCCTCCAGCTGGAGAACTTCACCCAGGCGAAGCGCAAGCGCATCCTCGAGCGCTACAAGGACATGCGCCACGAGACCGCCACGGAGATCCACAAGATGTGGATGAGTTTGGGCGCGAAGAAGGTGCTCTTCGTGCCGGCCCTCGTCGGCGCGATCCTCGAGATGGCCCTCATACCGGACACGGATCTGCGCAAGGAGGCCGCCATACCGATTTTCTTCGACATGATGCAGACCGAGTTCTACAGGTCGAAGCACCTGGAGGGCTTCGGCGACAAGAGGGTCCTTGGCAGCGGGAAAGCTAACTTTATCGAGTTCGAGAACGAGATGATCGCCAAACTCGATATTTTGGTAGGTTTCGTGGGAATTCAGCGAGTTTCGGATTTCTCTTTTTTTCGTACCTTTTGCAATTCAATTTTTGGCTTTCCTACATTAGGAAATGCACGGTTGTTTTCACTTTGAAAAACATTGTTTTAAAAGTAATTTTATTGCTCGCAATCAGTCGCCTTACAAAGCACACTGGGTTTATACTTTGCATTGTACTATGTTACTCCATTTCTGATGTTTTTTATAAACTTTTTTATACTGTTTTTTTATAATGCTACCAACGGCGTAAATGATATCACTATAAACCGAAATGTTTCAATTACGATAATTTCAAATGTGTAAAAATTTGTTTTGTTGAAAGATCTATTGGGACCCCCGTAGCAAATTTATAAAAGATATAAAAAAAGGAGTAACTGGATAGTAAAATAATGATTTTCAAAGTTAAAACTACTGTAGATTTTCTCATGTAACGGTATAAGTACTTTTTTTCAAATCGAAGATTCATTGAATTATTTGAGTATTGATAATCCTCTACTTGTTGAAACTTATATAGAAGATCAACAGTTAAATCGATAAATAGTATAGTTATTATTAAAAAATTCTTATAAAATGTAAGTGCGTATTAAAGTTGCAGTTTATCCTTGAAGCAATTTAATACTGCTGTTGAATTAATAGTGTTTAAGTATATAATTATGGTTTACTGATATTAGGTGGAAGCTGGAAGAGGAGATGAGGAGTTCCGTAACCTTTGGGTAGCTGTGATGACTCCTTTGTGCAAAAATCATTCTAACATGCGCGACCAGGGCCTACAGTTCGTTGATACAGTTGCTAAACTGATGGATCACCTATTGCAATATCGTGATGTCATTCACACAGATTCTCAGGAACACAGGATGCTTTGCACCGTTAACCTACTGGAATTTTATTCTGAAATAAACAGAAATGAAATGTATATAAGGTAGGTTGACAACAATAAAAATTATTTTATTTTTCCATAAGATTGTAAAGTTCTATTGAAATATTTCTTTTAGATATGTTAATAAGTTATGTGAACTTCATTTGGAATGTGATAATTACACAGAAGCCGCTTACACTTTACAACTTCACAGTCGATTGTTATCGTGGAGTGATCAACCTTTAACTCCGTTACTGATGTCCAGTAGATATCCACTTTGTAAAACCCATCGCGAATTGAAGGAATGTCTTTATAATGACATAATTGAATACTTCGATAAGGGGAAAATGTGGGAATCTGCTGTATCAGTTTGTAAGGAATTATGCGCTCAATATGAGGAAGAAACTTACGAGTACCTTCAGTTATCTTTACTTTACAAGCGAATGGCCAAGTTTTACGATTCAATAGTTAAGCAACTTAGACCAGAGCCGGAATACTTTCGCGTGGCGTATTACGGACGCGGTCATCCAGCTTTTCTACGCAATAAAGTTTTCGTATACAGAGGAAAGGAGTATGAGAGGCTAAGCGATTTTTGTTCAAGAACGTTAAATCAGTTACCTAATGCTCAGCAGATGAATAAATTATCACCACCTAGTGAGAAGGTTATGGAATCTAATGTACAATACGTTCAGATTAATAAAGTTGATCCGGTGATGGATGAAAAGAAACATAGATTAAGTGGAAAACCAGTAACTGCAGAGCCAGTCTTAAGGTATGAACGTGAAATTTGAATAACCTTTTTTATATTTGAATTTGAAAACTAACGTAAATTTTATGTTAGATATCACCGTGTCAATAATGTTCAAAAGTTCCGATTCTCAAGACCTGCTCCTAGAAATGGTGATAAAGAAAAAGAGGCAGGCAATGAATTTGCTTCCCTGTGGCTAGAGAGAACTGTGTTAGCTACTAGTCATCCCCTGCCAGGAATACTTAGATGGTTCCCTGTAATTTCTAGTGAAACTTATTTAGTAAGTCCCCTTTGTAACGCTATTGAAACGATGGAAGCCACAAATACAGCGTTAAGAGATCTTATAATTTCATACAGGTGAAAAAATATTTCAATTCAATCAATTGTAATAGCACATTAAATTCATATTTAACTAATAATACGTATTTTTTTTCAGAGCTGATAATAATCTTCCACTGAATCCTTTGAGTATGAAACTTAATGGAGTTTTGGATCCAGCTGTAATGGGTGGCATAGATAATTACGAAAAAGCATTTTTAAACCCAGAGTACAAAGAAGCGCATCCCGAGGAAAGCGCAGATCTAGAAAAATTGGAAAATCTAATAGCACAGCAAATTCCTCTTCTCGGTGTTGGCGTACAGCTACATAAGTCAAGAGCGTCACCAGAACTTGCGCCATTTCATCAACGCTTGGAACAGTGCTACGCCACTATGCGGACTCAAGTGGAAGCTAGATATGGAAAAAGGGTAAATGCTAGTTAAAATTATCTTTATTAATAATTGAAAGAATTTTTCATGCATTTGTTCTTTTTATGGTTACACTGATATATGAAACATTCTCTTTTGCGTTTTAATGTTTATCATTTTATTTGTATTGAAGAATTCTATTTCAATTAGCTCAAACATGCAGTAGATTATCTGGCTTTCTTTTTTCTATTTTGTTCTAACAATTTCAATACTATTTTAGACATGCGATTTACAAGCTGAAATTGCATCATCATCGGTTACCATGAGACGACACGCGTACAAAGGAGAAGCCAATAGATTATCGGATACCAGCATCGTCAGCAATGAGTAAGTTCTAAGTCAAACATTAAGAAACATTAAGTAAAGTGAAAGGGGTTTTTTGAGCAAAACAATTTTCATGTGAAAATTGAAATCTTTACTGGTTAATGCATCGCGCGGCAATTTTTTTCTGCCAATTTTTTATTTAGTTGCGGCACTCGGTCCAGAGTATCTTCGCTTACGAGATCACAAGTAGCCGCTCTCAAAAACTTAGCAACCTTCAATTTCAACAACAGCTCTCCCATGTCTGTAATACCGAGTGCTGGGTTGACAAGGTAAAGGAGAGACTACCACGACGGACAACATTAATTCTCTTGCACAATTCGTTCATACTGCTATTGCAGCAAATTTAACTCACCGAAAAGATTGACACCATATTCACAAAGCTGATTGCGACAACAATATCATTATTATTGACATCCGCCCAAACATCAAGGCACTCAAAATGACACACACACTTTCACGTCGTTTTGCAGTTTACGGTGCTTCTCTTTAAAGGACAACCGCTTACAATTTGCACATAGCACCATTCTTCACGGGCACATTTTATAACAAGTTGTTTTGTTCAAAAACCATTAGTTATCATTTAATCTCTACTTTTTCTATTAAATAAGCGTGAGGATATACATAAGTCATAAGCATTCGCATTATATATAATTTATAAGTGCACTTTTAGTAGAATATTAACATTTGCATAAATATTTGAAATTTAAGTATACAATATTGGGAACTGCTTGATCTTATCAGATTTTTATAATACTGGGTATTAATTAGTTCACTGGTTTTCTATTTGTAACAATAAATTCTTTTCTCACAAAACGTAAGTCAATATGCAAAAGTTATTTTTGGTCATGCTTATTAAGCATGGCAAAATAATACTGATGTATCACTTTTAAATACAAGGGGGAAATTAGTAACAATCGTTTGAAAATACTAACTTTTACTAATTATGATACAAATAATGATAAAATCAGATTTTGATAAAATGACTTATTGTTTTCAGAAATAATAACTCGCCTCGCTCGCATATTTTATCGTCGACATCCTTGCAAAAGGCACTCGGTAATTCTAATACTGGTACAAATAAGAAGAAAGATTCTAAAAGACGAAGTTCTCGTAAAAGTGAAAACTCAACTATCGCTAAAGTAGAGCAGCCGACGAGTCAGTGGTACACAGAACCAATTCAATGCCAGTCATTACCGCTAATCTCTGCCTCAACGCCAAGTCTTCCTTCAACTCCCATATTTGAGCTCAGACAAGAGGTAACAAATTTTTATCATTTTTAAAATGATACATAACTTTTAATAATTATATTTACTCTTTATTTTAATTTGTAATTGGAGCACTCTATACCGAGTGTTATATGTTGACTGAAAAATTAGACAAATAATTATCAAAACTTATATGTAACATCGTTATTTTATCGCTAACTAAACAACAACTTTTTAATAGTTAACGCCAAAACGACCGTTAAGGTCAGAGGCCGAGAAGGAGCGTCGACTGAGCAATCGTTGGTCCGGTCAGTCTCAGACGTACCTGCGCTCGACGAGCAACGGTTTGGACACACACAGCCTGGGCAAGGGCAACCGTGACAGCGTGGGCACCACCGACAGCACAGCATCGGAGGACGACCCGCCACCGCCTCTGCCCGTCAAGACTCGCGAGGTCGACTACTGCAACTTACCGGACGACAGTTCCTTTAATTACTGCTCGACCACCACTCTGGCGAGTATCACCCGCACCGTCGTGTATCGGCCTAAGAGCAAACTGCCCGTGCCGGTCGACAGCCCCGACGGCCACGGCAAGCCGCCCACGCCGCCTCCCAAGCCCAAGCGACCGCCGCACGCAGTGACCAAAGCCGCCCTCGTCTCGCCGAGCGACTCCGAGAGCTCGAATCAGGACTCCTCGACGGCATGACGAAGCTCGAGATTCTTCGTAGCCATACACTACCTGAGATATTTCTAGCTGTTATTATTTTTTAGCGTAATTAGCGCAGTTTTTACGTCGAACGCTTCTTTCGCATGAGGAGAAAGGAAAATGACGCGAGAGCAAATATTTTTATCGTATATTTTATGAACAAAGTTTTTATAATGCTATTGTAAATTTTTTATCGAATCGCACAACGTTTTGTAACTTTTATACCATCTTTTACTACGGCATCGAAAAACCATGACTTTTTGATACTAATGAATTTTTAAGCAAGGACCTGAACTTAATTTTTCGCAAGAACAGGATCTATTCCATGTTTTGTGTATAGATGCGTAGATTTTTACTGATAAATTAATGTCACTTTTAATAATCAAGCACCCAGAATGTTGTATTAAAAGTACAATGGTTTACGTTGATAAAGATAAAATTTATTTAACGACCATTAATACTCAGTTGGTTCGTAAATACGCATTAATATAATCGTGCAATTCATTAACAAAAATTTTTTTATTAGATTTTTATTATAAAATTTCTCACTTTTAAGGGGTATTGTTTTAGATGTTAAAGTCTTCCCCAAAAAATTTGTTAATTATTTATTTTCTGTAATGCAGTACATAAATACCATTATCTATCATTATCATGCCAAAGAACCATTGTTAGTATTATTTATTAATGTCATCAGCAATTTTGTAAACTAAGGCATAGTATTATAGAAAGGTCCCATGAATTAATTACCAGCGCCATAGATTTAAAATCTTTTATGTGAATTCTTACACCGACAATTTTAAATGTACAACAGATTTGCTATTGTTTATATGGGCAATCTTATATAGTGATTGTTTTGACAGTTGTAAATATTTATTGCAAGTTATGTATATATTGTTAAATTTCTGTCTATCTTATTTTTACAGATTATTTTTTAAATTACTCATTACTGACAAGAATTGCATCATTGATCAGTGTTTTTTTTAGGTACGGTAAAAAATTTTAGAACGGTTAAATAAAAACGAAATTAAGAAAGAATACACCTGTTGTACATTTAACAATAGCTTTTCAAATGAATATTTTAATACATGTGCCGAAATTAAAATTAATGTGCCATTTTATTGTAGAAAGCTTTTTATATTTTGTTCTGTATTAGGGACCAGCTAATTGTAAATTGATAACAAATTTCAGAGCTACCTTTGTTTATTGTTATAGAATGTCATTTTATACAGAATATATTGTCATAATTCATAAACAGGAATTTTTATTTCAAATATAAAGAATTTGTTTTAACATAAAAAAAATATAAAAATGTTTGTTTAAACCGTAACTGATTAATATTATTGTAAAATATTTTTCAGCATATTTATTTTAAGAAATACAACAACCCTCTTCATTCCGAGTCCGTCTATTTCGTCGCTGTCGCCTTCGATTCCTTCTTCTTGGTTGCGGACTCTCATCAGATGAAGAAGAATCATCAGAAGACTGAAATTAGAATAAAAATTATAGGAGCAAATAAGCATATTTTTGATTATTGAAGAATTAATTAATATTACTAACTTCTTCTTCCTTTAGTATACAAACTTTACAATATTTGCAATAATCGTAATCTTCATTATAGGGCTGAAGGGGCACGACATTACACCGCGGACAATTTGAAGAAGATTTTTGAATGTTTTTACTCTTACATGCTTGGCTAAAATGACCTAATTTATTACAATTATTACATGTTACATTGTATGCCGGGCATTGTTTAGGCGGATGTTGAGAATTGCATCTGAAGCACACGCGTTTTGTACTGTTTTGTTTTTTGCGGGCAGGACACTCATTCGACTGATGCTGAGTTCCGCATGCGGGGCAAACATTTACGGCTTTTGCTTGGTTTTTGTCATCAACTCTGTACTTGCTTGATTGTTGGCGATCAAAATTATTTTGTACTTTATTACATTCTTCGAAATAGTGGCCCACTTCAGAACAATTACGGCACACTATCGCTTCTGGTTGAGAATTATTTTTACTTGCGTTATCTTTTGTACTCATTCGATTTTGTACTTTAACTTTTGTACATTCTTCTAAATAGTGACCCACTTCAGAACAATTACTGCACACTATCGCTTCTGGTTGAAAACAATTATTTTTACTTGCGTTGTCTTTTGTACTCATTCGATCTTTAGTGTTATCAGCTTTATTTTCTTGATTGTTAATATTTTTTGAGAAATAATCATCTGCCTTTTTTGTATCTGTCAAATCGTCAGTATTTAACTTATCAAAGTTTGAAAGGTATAAGTTTTTCATTTTTTCCTCTTTAATTAAATTTTCTTCATAAAGCTTAATGGCCATAGGTAAGGATAAATCTTTAACTAAGAAAATGTGTCGTTGCAAATTATTATCCATATTAAGTACAACCATGTCCAAGATGAATTTTTCAGTCTGCTTGTTAAAATTGCATTTGGCAGCTTGTTCCTAAAAGTTAACCGTCTGATTAGCAGTTTAATTTGTAGTATCACCAATAAAAATTTATAATTACCATTAAACACCTAATGTAATTCTGGATTGTCTCTGAATCGTATTTACGCCTAGAAAAAAATTTATATCTTTCTTCCATTTCGTTTAAAGGTGGGTCAAATATCTCGTCAAACTTTTTTAATAATACTTCCATACTCTCTTCTTCGCTTGGATCATCGAATGTCATATTTTCTTTAGCTTCAATCCCGACCGGGCCTATCAAATTTAAAAGAAAGAGTGCAAGTCCCCGTTTTGATAATTTTAGTCGAGCCTCAGTCAATTCTATGTAAATTAAGAAATTTTGCTTCCATATTCGCCAGTCCGCACTTGTGCTATTCTTATTGGGATTGAAAGGTTCTGGTTTATTTAATTGGATTTCATGCTGGCCCTCCATTTTTAATTATTTCTCTTATCTAAAAATAAGAAAAACGTGTAGTTATTACTAATAAAGTTTATTATTACTATACATAATTAAACTAATTTAGAATCTTGAGAGAACTAGGTTTGTTTTAAAATTTAGTCATCACTGGCAGAGAATAGTTGGCACGAAATTTTGTACGCAATAAGTAATTTATGATTCATATATAATATTATTGAAATTTTATGTACCTTATTTTAATAGAGGCTTTCTAAATTTTAGCAATTTTAAGAAAAAGGAAGATTAACAACCAAGAGTGCAGAAATTGACTGTTTTTTCTGCATTCGCACTGACTCTTCGTTCAACAACTAACAAGTATAAAACACGGAGTGCTGCAAAATGTCGCTACCTAACTACAATTAATCGTGGAAGTGCATCATGTGATTGCTTGACACGTTCCACGTAATCTATTATCTGTCAGTAATTATCTATCCATCTAACGTTGGGTAAACGATAAATTCTTCTACTTGTATTATTATCTTGTTATTTTGATAACAAATATATAGTTATATTTCTATAGAAGTAAAAATTTTCATGAAAATATTGTTTAAAATATTGTTTTGATGTATCTGAATATACTTAATTAGTAACAATTAACGTCTATAAAAATTAATAATTTGCAAATCATAATTTTTGGACACGACTTATGAAGGACTACTGAGCCGCTCCGTGGCATTCGAGTGGCGGCTACTGAAGGGGTAACATCGCGGAGGTCGACACTCATAGTTTCAGGCACCGAAAATTTCATTCGTGAAGAAAAAGTTGTCGAAGCTGGATATTATAATGCAGGTAATCCATTTAATCAAAATTAATGAGCTTTTGTTAAGTAAAATTACGCTAGTAAAAACAATCAATTTTAATTTTATGAAAAGGTTTTGTAAATTGATAATTTATTAAAACTCATTTAATTGTTACAAAATTTCTCATAAATACAGTTGAACCTTTTTACTTTTAAATAAACGAGCAGTGTTGGTTGTATTATACGCTAGAATATGTTGAAGTAACTAATGAATGTAATAGATGTAATTGGAATATGAATATTTGATTAATCAAATTGTTAACAGATAACCCCTAACAAATTCTATTTATTAAAATTTTATTTAAATTTTTCATTTTAACCATTATACTTCTAGTCTTACATTAAGGAACCTTTATTTTAATTTTTTTATGAACATAAACATATAAGTACCCTAACAAGTCTATTAAGCTATGTCTTATTAATTTTAATTATAAAACGATGTAGAAATTATTTTCTTATCCAAACAGTAAGCCGCGTTTAATTATAGATTAAACTCAGAAGATAAAGATAATTATTGCTGTTGCTAAATATATAAAAGTTAAAATGCTCTTTGAATTATATGTTTAAACATAGTACTTATGTTCTTATAATAGAAGTCAAATTTAATTAAACTAAATTCTAAATCACTTAAATAATGAAAATATGTTTTAGTTTAGGCAATGCAACAATTCTGGTCTGGATGTTTTTTATGCTTATTTTGAAATTGTGAGTTATTTCTATAATGATTAGGTGATTTGGTTTGATTTTGGTAGGAAGTTGAAGCCTGATATTGAGCAGATCTTGGAGTGTTTTGATTGATTTTTACATAATCTTTTAATAATGGATCAGCAGTCTGAAAAACAAATTAAGAAAAATTAGTCAATTTCTTAATTCTTTTAAATAAATAAAAATTTCTATTAAAGTACTTACAGTAGACTTCAAAGGCGTGCTTTGCCTATTGTTTATTGCTAGAGGACAGTTTTCAGATGAATGTTCTCCAACTTTTAAGCATAAATTGCATTTAATTAAATTTCTGTATGAATTTTCATGATTTCGATTTTCAGTATGTGAGCTATTTTCATGTGCAGAGCTACTAACATTTAATGTCTTTGCAGGAAGTGCAGGTAGTGTAATTACTAACTTGTAATAACATGAAAGTTCGTGAGGATTTTTTTTACAATTGAAGCAAATATTATGAGGGAATTTATCACACATTGTACAATTTGGATTGTGTTGACATTGCCCCTGATTGTGCTTCAAATCACACCAAAGACACTGTTGCAAGTCTTTCTGCTCATTTTGTTTAGTTGTTGATTTGTTTTTGGCTTCTGTTGTTCTTTTTTTTTCTTCATCTTTTGTGGTAGAATCGGCAGGAGCATTTTTACATCTATTTTCATAATGTCCTTTTGAGCGACATTTAAAGCAAATATAATCATAAGCAGGACATTGCATATAAGGGTGATTTGTACCACATTTAGAGCAAATCCTTTTTTGTGATAATTCAGTATCAGCAGGACATTTCTGATAAGGGTGATTTTTACCACACTTAGAGCAAATCTGTTTTTGTGATATTTCAGTTTTCTGTGAACTTGTCGATTCTTTTCTGCACAAACCACTGAAGTGATTTTTTTCGTTGCAAACATTGCACACTGTTCCATAAGCTGGACAATTTCTTTGGGCATGACGAGTCTTACACCTCCAGCAACTTTTTGGTTGAGGTTTTTTATCAGAAGAGTCTGCTTTACTTAAATTTTTAGTAATTTCTTTAATTTTATCAGTATTTGCTGAGTATTGGTTGTAGTATTGTATTAATTCTGGTATTGTTACATCATTTAAAGAAAATATTATTTTTCTTAAATAATTATCTGCACTACGGATAATCATGTCAATAATGAATTTGTTAGTTTCTTTACCAAAGTTGCAAGTATCAGCTTTTTCCTATTGAACAAGTTAAATATTTATAATGTATTCCTTTATTGAAATGTAATTTAATTATCAAAATCTTGCGCAAAAATAATTATAAAATTAAAATTTTAAAAAAATTTACCTTTAAGTCAGCTACAAAATTTTCAATTGTTTCATTTTCTCTTTTTCTGCGACTAAAGAATTTATATCTTTCTTCTGCTTCATTCAATGCTGGATCAAATATCTCATCAAACTTCATGATTAAGATATCCATATCGTTCTTCTCATTCGGATGATCGAAATTCATATTTTCCATTGCCTTTATTCCTTCAGTGCCCATCAAATTCATTAAAAGGTACGCTCTGTTTTCTTCAGATAAATTTTCATATGCTCCTGACAATTTTAAGAAGATCATAAATTCTTTTTTCCATAATTGCCAATCTTTAGCAATTCGATTTGCTTGAGGAGTAAAAGGTTTAGGTGTATTTAGATTCATTGTTATCTAATCTCTAGTAGCCTGTGAAAAAACCACATCACAATATTTATATTATTAACCTTTCCGCATTTTATTTGAGTATAATATAATACAAAAATAAGACATAAGTTAATTAATTTTACAAGTGCATTCAAAAAGGTTATTCAGTAAAATAATTCAGTTTCATCAATAAAATTTTTTTGAATGTATATTTTGAACAATACGTCTTTGTTCTCAATTGTCAACAGATGCATATTTTTTAATTAGTTTCCTAAATGTTTCTGCTTGAAATAACTAAGTACTTACAAAAAATAGACGTACAGCTATTCAAACAGCCAAATGCTCAATCGGAAAATCCACAGCAAAGGGTAAAAAAATAATAACTATACGTCCTGCACTGATATTGTTTATCTTCGTTCGACGAAGTTCGACGAAGTAAATATGGCGTGAGGCGTGACTATGTAGCCTGTATAAGCCTGCACTCGAGCGAGCCGCAGCACAATGCCGACAGAGCGATAACAGCGGAATAAGTATACCGCGCGCGGCGCGGATACCAGATACGTTCTCCAGCTTACGCAATCAGTCGTCGCGATCGCATACGTTGCAAAAGCCCAGGACCTCCAACGGGAATCACAAAATATAGGTTGGTTTTCAACGGCGACTAAAGTTCCTTCTACTAGCGCACTCTAAGTGGTGGCGCGATAGTCGAGCGCGGGAATATTTGAATTTAGTTGAAGGTTTAGGTATGCGGAATAAATATAAAACTGAAAAAATAATTTACAGTAATATGCTAAGACTTAATATATCGGGAATCGAACATAGAAGGTTCCGGAAATGTTAAGAGCTTACAATACATTTAATTAACCGTTATATTAATAATCAATTAAGCTTAAAAGGAGGATACCAGAACTTCGGATTAAGGATTTTAATAGTGAAACTGCAGGATTTATTATTTTGGAAGTTTTTACTTTCTGGAGTCACTTTATAAATGAATCATTTACTGTTGTAAACGTATAATTTCTTTTAAATATATTTCAAATATAAAAGTTTTAAAAAAGCAAAAAAAAATTAACTACACGCTGCTAGAAATTTCTAGTAAGAATTACGGCGTAGTTCACAAATTACGCGAAATTACGAGAAGTATCGTAATCGTGGAACGGTTTGTCACACTGCTAATTTTTATCTGAATGTTGAATGTCATGCAAAGCTTGCAAAAATTACAGAGATTTCCTGTAAAAATTACAGAAATTTCCTGCAAAACTTACAGAGCTTTTCCCGTAATATTTACGGAGCTTTTCATGTAAAAATTACGAAACTCTCCGCAACCCACCTGCAAGATTCACGTAAAAATTACGAAACTCTCCGCAAGCCACCTGCAAGATTCACGTAAAAATTACAGCGATTTTCTCACAAAAGTTTCCAAAATTGCAAATCGTCCCATGATTTACGAGAAAATGTTCACACAAACCAATGTATAATTTGTAAAATAAATTTATTTACACAGTGCATTTTGGTATTTTTATCATTTTTACATTTAAAATTTGCCTGTGAAAAGTGTAAAAATGAACGGAAAAATTAAAATAAAATGAAAATTGTCTAAAGATATAAGTAAATCGAACAAACAATGTCACTAATAATTGGCTCCCCTAATTCTTCATAAGACTCACGTACAGATACGGGGGTAAAGTCCAATATCCCAAACGTGAATCACACAATAAAGGAAGATCCACATTGCCTTTGTGTCATTGACACTATTAGGTACACTTTGTATATCTATATATATCGTAACGCGACGATCACTGCGATCGTATGATCTGGCGTCGACCAATCGCGACAGACATCCGAGCAGTGTACAAAAACGTATAAAAGCTGAAGCGATAGCCGGGGCGAACACTCGTCTTTGGCTTTTCAGCCTGTAAGATAGGATCATTTTGCGTTTTTATTAATAAAAACCAGACAAAGGAATTTCGCATAAGTAGGCAAGGAAGTTGAGCAAACACACAGCGAGTACGAGCACAAGTGCGCGAACAAAGGCGTCGAGGATCACCCGTGTGACAAACCTTTTGCGTAAGTGAACTTTTTTAACTTCTTGGTTCTGGTTTTTGCTGATAGTCAAAAGTCTCTTTTGAATAAGAGTTACGCAGATTTTCCTAAACAAATTTCGAGGCTTTTAATGCAAAAATTTTTGTATATAAAAATATAGATAAAAATTGCAGCGATTTTCTCGTAAATATTTCCTCCACCGCAAACTGTCACACGATTACAACTTTTCATGATAATTTACTACGGTGTTTGAGCTATAACAGTATTATTCAGTACAGTTATAGTTGAAACTTTGAGTACGGTTTTTAAGGCAAAATGTGAAGACAACGAAGTCTAACGCTCAAGTTTTTCGACGTACTTTTCTCTAAAATTTCTTATTTCATGTTGCGATGATAATTCCAGATTGAAAAATGGTAGATTGGATGCCAGTAGTGTCGCAAGGAAAAGCAGCGCTTCAGTTGCTTACCGGCAACGTCAAGGGAGCCAAAAGAACAACTGAAAATTTTTGCAAAGACTGTCCGGGTGTTGCACAAGTAACTTCTTTTGTGCAGCTCGTAGGTGGAGATGAGGATGGCGCTTGGGAAACTCAAAAACGTAGTTTGCGTACCGTAGACAAAATTGCAAATGGAATTCCGGTTATTGGCTATCCAAAAGGTATGTCACGTTCGTTTTAGCAAAATGTACTTATTTGTTAAACTTCAAAGAATAATTATGTACTTTTGGTATTTTAGCTGTTGTTCATCATGCCTTCGGGGATCGAGAAGGTAGAAATCGAGCGCTCTACTCATCCACTCGAAGTTCAGTTGCTATCGGAACCGTCGCAGCAACAGGAGGTTTTTACTTTATCGACAGCTCCAAATAAAAACCACGTATCTTCCGCATATAAACGCAGGAGATATGTATTTTTTATTTGGAGTTATCGTCACGTAGATTTAATTATTTGTGAATTGTTATTTTTAATATTTGTGGTTTCTCGACAAGGTTTAGAATGTTTAGTGCACAGAAAAATCGTGCTCACAATAATTCGTGCACATTATTTTTGTGCACTTTATTTACAAAAAAAATCGTGCTCACAATAATGTGCACGAATTATTGTGTGCACGATTCTTCTGTGCACTAAACATTCTTAGCCCTCGACAAAAGGGTACGAAGACAGTTTTTATGTTTTCCAATAATGAGCTTTTAATTATCTCATGCTCATTTTCCGGGAACATTGCACTTATGCGTTTTTACATACTGTTAACAATTTTTATACTGCCATGTGAAAAATGATTGTTTAAAGGTATGCAGTCAAGTTTTATAAAAAAAAAGCGTTATGCCCTTTTATCGGAAAGCCAAAGATAGGAAAGCTTGAAAATTATTCCACGTAAATTACTCCATTAATTGATTTATCTTACAGAATTCTTTGAAAGAAATACGATTGTGATTCATGAGTTGATAGAAACGTGGCGTTGAAAGTTTCATTGTTACTAAAAGAAATGTTTAAAATCTAATTGTGCAGATAATTATAACTATTTCTCCTTATTTATTAAACTTAAATTGATTAAATTCTTTATAACAATTTCAAGATTAGGCTAATAAAGTTTCAATACTTTATATTTTTTCTTAAAAATAAATTGCAAAACATTTTAGGAGGTGGTCTTGCAGCGATTGGAGGTGGTATGTTGTTCGATAGTGTAGCAAGTGTAACTACCAGGCGAAATCAAGGAATTTATAGAGGTATTGAAGATGCTTGGGATGATCCTTCAGTCGGCACGATTTATGATGCGACATATATGATCACCAGCCCATTAGTTGACCCTGTAATTTTTCGTCCCTGCAATCGAAGAGGAGGTACTCGAGTTGAACCAATGTAAATTTTTTATTCAATAAAATGATACTGCCTCCTATATGCACATAAGCCCATGGACTAATTTTTTAATACCCAGGATAAATACGTATGCAACATCTATAAAACTATTATTATAAACATTAAAATGTTGAAATACTCAGACTAACTTCGGCACACGTTGGTACATTTTGGTAGAGAAATTATTTTCAATGGTCTTACGTATAAAAATGAAAGCTTGAAAAGAGTCTTGATAGTACATGTATATAAATCTAATAGCAATCATCAATATTGAAATAGGAACAGGTCGAAAAAACAGAAAAATCTCATTAATTATATTTAATTAATTTTTTTATATTATTTTATTACAATTTTCAATATTTTTTCATTTATTTACTGTTTTCATACTTCTTTCGTGCTCCCTTCGAGACGCTGGAAAAGCACCATATGTAACATCACATTATGTTGTGCAATAATCAGTAAATTAGTACTATTTCAGACGCACCTACTCGCAGAAAAAGCTAATGTAGATTCCTTTAATTTATGTTGAAAAAGTAATAATATAATACATACCGTCAATTAAGTATTAATTCATGAATATTGTCTTCTAATGATGATGTGAATTTTTGATAAACTTTACTCGCAATTTATCTGCATTGGCCTTTAAAGTGACGTGCAGGTTAAAAGATAGATTTTGAGTGAAGTCGATAGGCTTCAAATAAAAATTATATAAAATGTGAGCGATTATTGTTTTCACTTCAATGTAAGCGTGTCTTTGGCCTAAAATGTTGATTTGTCGTATTTGATTAAAAAATATTTATAATGTGATAACATTAGTTTATCATTCTTACCTATGCAGCCGCGGGGCCCACGACTAAATGGTGAATAGGCAAAGGGATGCTGATCTTTTGAAAACTCTGGTAAAAATCTGTCAGGATTAAATTTGTTTGGTTCTGGCCAAAAATTTGGATCCCGGTGAAGATCGTAGAAGTTCATGAATACATCAGTGTTGCGAGGAATAACATATTTGCCTGAAAAAATTTGAAACGATAAGGAAGTTGCAAAAAAGGCTTAAAATTCAATCAGTGAAAATTTTTGTAACATACTGAACTGCGTGTCTTCTACTAATTTGCGACCAACCATAGGTACACTTGGAAAAAGTCGCAATGTTTCCTTTACACAACGGTCAAGGTATTGGAGGCTTTGGAGATCTGAAGTCGTTAATTTACCGCCGCATTTCTTCATAACATCAATAACTTCCTTTCTGGCTAGATTCTATATTTAAAAAATTTATTTTAATTTAATTTAGTCTAATAGATTTTATTACGTACTTTCTGCTTTATATTTGTACCTGTTCATTTTCGTTTTCCGCTAAGAGTAGTAAAGTAAAAGTTATAGCTATTCCAGTTGTATCGCAACCCTGCAAAACAAATCTTATTTATTCTTTTTCATAATTTCAGAAACTTGAGCAACGGTTCATGAAAACTTAAGGAATGATTTAATTAATTCAACTTGGAGTTACAAATTTTGTAAGACAATTAAAATATAAGTATTCATTAAAAATTCGTATCTAGGCCAAAAGTGTTAATTTCTGAAATACTTACTGCAGATATAAGTGTTTCAACTTCTTCGATTACGCCTTCATCAGAAATTAATCCTTTCGCATTATAAATAAGTAATATGTCCACAACGTTCAATTCTTTTGAAAATTTAACTACAGTTAAACATAAATGAAAATAATTAGTAAGAATACATTTGTACAGTATACAATTGATTAATGTTGCTGCTATTTTGTTTAGATTTTTAATGTCTTTAGTTTATGAATGAAAACAAAATTAAAAAATATTAACTATAGTATGTATAAATTAATAATGTTGAATATATTGTTCAATTTATTATGAAGTAATTTTAAATTAAAAAATATATGCTCTTAGATATGCTATTTTCTAATTCGATGATTGTGTCAAATAAAACATACCTTCCGTATCATTGTCATTAGTACTGTTCTCAAAATCTTTTACGAAATCATCAGAAAGTATATTTACACCCTTACTTTTGTGATAATTTCGGCGCTCATCTACAACCTAAAAGATCTCTTTATAAAAAGGTATTTTTTAAATATTATTTTTACAAAAAATTTTAAGAAATTACCCTTTTTGCAAAGCCTTTAATAATATCTCTAAATTTATTTTGTTCCCTTCCTAGAGGTAGAAGTTGTACCATCCAATCCTTTAAATAAGGCTTTGTACATCTGTATTTAAGAAAAATAAAGAAAGAGCTACATTCATTTGCACAATTTATGGATGTATCTTATAAAATTTCTCCGAAGACATTTTGATTTATTTTAAATAATAAAATTTCATTGAATTAGGATTATAACATTTTTAAAAAAATGTACAAATTCTAAAAAGAATCCTTGTTTTTTGGAATTTCTTTTAGGCTGTGGACTGTGTTCAAATGTATGAGTAAATCATTTATTTGTACAGGAATCACATTCTATAACGTTTATTGCTTAAATAAGATGGATGTCTGAAAGAATTAATTTACATACGTACCTGTACATTACCGTGACCATAGTTCCTTGATAAGCCTTTCTAAATTCTTCCTCATACATCGCACCAACTGTGTGCAAATCGTAGCCCATGGCAGAATCTGTTAGAGAAACAGAATATTCCAATGACAAAACAACTGTTACGAAAAAAATCCTTTATGATTGAAACAAACTTTACCGCAGATAATATCTAAACTATATTTCATAGATAATGGCCGTATATTTTGAATCGATTCGTCTTTCCATTGCAGCATTTGTTGAATAAGCACCTCAGCATATCTGTGAGCAGATTCGGCAGTAGATTTTAAAGTATTTCGAAGAAAAGCTTGGTTTATCAGTTTTCGCCGCTCGTGCCATTTTTTACCTGAAAGGAGAACATTTTCGTTTACCGATGTATTTGTACGCATCCTTTATACAAATTGAGCAAGCACACTAACATCTATTGCATTTCGGGCGCTAGGGTATCACAGTTCGAGACGATTATATTTTGCTTATCGCGCTAATTTTCCTTGTTTGTTTACAATTACAATTTGCATATAATTATTTAAAAAAGAAAAAATTCTGAACTTGTTTATCTAGCGATTTTACGAAACTAATAGCAATGTAAAAAAAGTGATAATTAAAAGCTATTGCTTTGTTGCTGATCAAATCTTATTTAATTTGCATAAAGAATTTTTACGCTAAAAGGTGTTATTTATTAAACTATAGGCCATTAGATTAAAAGCACGCGTAGAGTGCATGCAAAGTGTCGAAAAGTATTATTTTTGTTACTTGTAATATTATTTAACGTCTCAATATTATTAAAGTATATACCACTTCTGTAGCAGTAGTGAAATTGAAATAAAATATTATGATATTATACCTCCACTTAAGAGAACTCCATCATGTCCCAGCTTTCTTAAACCAATATAAAAGATATCTGCTTTGTCAATATTGCTTTTGCTCTTAAGTAGAATCTAAAAAAAATGAATTTACATTAAATAAGGAAGTTTAATTAACATTTTATGTTCAAAACAATCTGACACCTGAATGTCATCTGGATGTCGAATAAGAACCAAAGGTGTTGACAATATCCAAAAACACACTGTTGGGTAATACTCATTAAGACACCTACGAAAGGTATTCCACAATCCATCTAAAAATTATCTTATTAATTTTACTTTAATTTGACATAATAGAGAATTTTAATCTCCTTAGTGTCGAAGTACAAATTCAAGTGCTCAGTTTTTTCATAAATTTAGTAAGTTTTTAAAGTGAATTGAATTTGACGAACCCCAATTTTTTATTCCAACAGCTCAAAAATAACATTTGCCGTTTAGTCCACGTTTCAAGAGAATAGGGATATTTATTTTCTTCAAGTACTATTAAGAAAATTATTGATATATAATGATGCATATTTCAATCAAAGCTTGTGGTGCGCACCTCGATACTAAGGCAAAGGGTAATATAAATGAAGAGAAACCTACCAAAAGAATCATTTAGCAGTAAGCCATTTCCAATAAACGGAAGAGTCGGTGGTGAAGGCAACTTGTACAGTAAGTTTGAACTACATCGTTTATGTAATTGTTTAACGGCCAAGAGACCCACGATTAATAATGTGAAGTATATTAAAATAAACATACTGATTATTTTACAAAAAATTCAGAAGAGTCAAAATGAATTGTTCATTAAGTCGCAGTCGTTTCCAGAATCACTGAAATGGATTTAGTCAATCTACTTTTATAAGGAAGTTTCGTCTAAAAAAGAGAAAATTGCTTCTTGAACTTGCATTTTAATATTTGCTTTCAAAATACGTGTTTTTGCCCCCAATTTCGAGAAAAACGGCAGTTTATATTAGTTCATTTAAGGAAAAAGTCTTGCATAAACTTTGAAACTGGTTGTGGGCAACATACAAACTATTCAACCAATAGTTTGTACTTAATATATTGAATTTAGAATTTGATTGAATATTAAAAAATAATAGACACGTATTTTTTCTTTTTTCAATTTGACGTTTATTGTGACATCACCACGTGTATTATATCTCTATAGTGTAACCTTCGTGAAGTCATTTTTCAAAGTGCAATAAAAATGCTTTCTGCCCTCCGGCCGGAAAGCAGAAAAATAGTATACGTACCTAGCCCTGTATAATAAGAAAGCCTGATCAGATCACATGTTTGTCTACTTCGGTTTCGCCTCGGTCGAAAATTACATGTGATCTGAAACATTTCTTATTATACAGGACTAGGTACGTAATATACTATAATAAACGTTAAATTAAAAAAATAAAAAAAATACGTGGCGATTTTTTAATATTCTGTAAGATATAGATATTGGAATTTTGCCGAGACGCCAAAAGTTCAAGAACGACTCGAGGTAAATTTTCATACCTTATATTAATTCATAATTTTTTATTAACAGAATTTTTTTATTGACATATGCAAATAGTTCAAAAATTAATAAAGTAGATTTGATATTCATGACTCATTTTTTTAACAAACTAGTATTTCAACGTTGTTCTTCAGTTAATACGTAGGGTGTTAAAAAACGGACAAAAAGTAGGACATTTTTTTATGATGAACGAATGCCTAATAATAATCTCATCAGCAATTTTTATAGCATACGCAAATCATTATATGAATAAGCGACGGCAACAGAATTAAGATTTTGTATCCACGACTATCGTCGTATCTATCTAACTACATTTTTAGAACTTTAAAGTGAAGATAACGTTTTCGAATTACTTATGAAATTTTCATTGTGAACATTTTTAGCAGTGAGTTACCTAATGAGAAGGCAGTGCCAAAGTAGTTTTCCTAATGGATGAGTTTAATCGATCAAATTTTTTATATTTAAAATAAGAGAGCCATTGTACAAGTAGTACTCTGAAAGAAGTATAAAGAAAGAAATCTGGAATTAAGACTACGATAATTTATTAGCGTGTTTAGTGATCGTTTTTGTGCATATCTTGGTGCCGTCTATGTTTAAGCCCCGAATGTTCGATCTTCGTCATCTTCGATGATATCATACCATTTAAAATGAAAAATTAAAGTTTGCCACACGCTCGCCGAAAGTATCACTTTTCCGCCCCACAGTGCTTTGAAAATTCGGTAATTTCGACTCGTTGTGTACGAAAAGTACTATATCAGAAGGCATTTTTTCACTAAATTTGATAAAAGTTGAAAATCTAATATTCTTGTTTTTTTTTTGTAACGCGCACCTCGATAGTAGACAAAGGATAATAGAAAAAAAGCGACACCTACCTAAAGAATTGTTTAGCATTAAGGCGCTTCCAAAAAGCGGAAGAGTTGGTGGTGTAGGCAGTTTGTAGAGTGAGATAATTTCGTTTATAAGTTTGTTGAACGGTCAAGAGACCCATCATTAGTAATATTATGTATATTAGAATTAACATGTTGAATATTTTACAATGTAATTCAGAAGATTCACAACCAGTAACTTGTTTAGTGAGTTGCAGTCTTATAGATTCACTGACTTTTTTTACTCTGTCTTCATATTATGCAAATTTTTCCAACAAAAAAGAGTTACATTGACTGTTTTGCGATCGATTTGTCTCATATTTTAGTTTTTGTCTTGAAACCAGAAGCTCAAGAATGAGGTACGAGATAATTTTTTATACGATTTATTAAATCATAATTTTTCGAGGAAAAGTCTTTTTGTCGAGAGATGCAAATGGCTGAGAGATTAATAAAGTAAATTGTTATTCTCCATTAAACCGTAGGATGTTAAAAAAAAGGAAGTTAAAAGTAGTTTAATTATTAATCAATTTATAGCAAATCATCAAATTTTTGAAATACTTATGAAATTTTCATTGCAAACATTTTTAGGAGTTATTTTTAAGAGAAAACAGTGCCAAAGCAGTCTGCAAATTTTTTTTTATGTTAAGGGAAAAAATGATTTGTCCTTAACATAAGAGAGTGGTGTTTAGTCACCTTCTGTAAATATTTGAACTTTTCGGAAATAAGTCATAAAGGGAATTAAGGTTACAAATTTATTTACGAGATTAGTTTAGTGATTGTATTTACCTGTATCTTGGTCTCATTTGCGTTCAGTTTTTACTTTCTGATCTCCGTCAACTTTGTTAAAAAAAAAAATGAAAAAATATAATTACCATACCCCATTAAAAAATAAAAATGAAATTTTCAAATCATCTACATTGCATTATGAAAATTGATTTCAAAGATTATGTCTTTTAATTTCTTTGTACATTGCCTTATCAGTAATGATTCTATAAATTCTTTTTATAAACACAATAGAAAATACTACTTACCTTTAAATGTTTAGATTTTTAAATTTAATAGCAATTAATAATATTACAATGGGAGCAGATTCATAGGATAGAAGAAATTTCATGAAAATTAATTCTATATAATTTTTCAATATTATTTTATTTATCAGCATTTTATTTCGATTATTTCAGGCGCACCTTTTCTCAAACGAAGTTAATGGTATTTCTATAAAAAGAATATTAACACGGTAGATAACATCAATTATCAATTAATTAATTAATAATCTGGTCCAATGTGTTAATATTACAAGCTAATTATCCGGCAATATTTTAATAAAATGTATTCGTAATTTATCTGTACTTGGTTTTAAAGTAATATGCAGATCAAACGATACATTATGAGTGAAATCGACAGGCTTCAAATAAAAATTACGTAAAATGTGAGCAGTTAGTGATTTTATTTCAGTGACAGCATGCTTTTGGCCTAAAAAGATGTTATGAATTGAATTGATTAATAATATTTAAAATATAATAATAGAATTTGTTATTCTTACCTATACAGCCACGGAGGCCACTGCTGAAAGGTACATAGGCATATGAATGACGATTTTTTGAAAATTCTGGTAAAAATCTGTCAGGATTAAATTTATTTGGTTCTGGCCAAAAATTGGGATCTCGATGAAGATCGTACAAGTTCATGAATACGTCCGTGTTTCGAGGAATAGTGTATTTACCTTAACAAAATTTGAAACAATATATGTAATCTGATAAAAATTAATAGTTTTAAAAAGTATTTTTTCCCTAAAAAGATAAGCTAACTTTTAAATTCAAACGAAATAGGCAAGTGAATCGTATAAAAGAAATAGTATTAATATAATTGTATATTAATGAAAATGGTTACATACTAAATTTCGTGTCCTCTACTAAATGACGACCAATCATAGGTCCAGTTGGAAAAAGCCGCAATGTTTCTTTTATACAGCGGTCGAGATATTTGAGATTATGGAGCTCTGAAATTGTTAGTTTATCACCGCTCTTCTTCATAACATCGATAACTTCTTTTCTCACCAGATCCTAAATTAAAATTTTTTGTTTGAATTTAATTTGAGCGAATATTTTTATTATGTTTCTTCTGCTGCATTTAACTTGTACCTGTTCCTTTTCATTTTCCGCTAAAAGTAGTAAAGTGAATGCTATAGCCAGTCCAGTTGTCTCGAAACCCTGCAATAAATCAGTTATTATTTTTATATGACCAATGTTTTTTTGAAACTTGACAAAAAATGTATGCACAAATTATGCTTAAACTCTGCCGAATTGATATATTATTTGCAAACATTTAAGCACTGTGTCTTATTAGGTTTTAATAAATTCTGCATTAAATCTGCATACAATTCAAATTATTTTTTCAATTAAATATTTTATAATTTAATGAGGGTACATTCATATTTAAAGCGAATCCATCTTTACTTACTGCACCTATAAGTGTTTCAATTTCTTCGGCCACTCCTTCATCGTCAATTAATCCTTTTGCATTGTACATAAGTAACATGTCCATTACATTAAATTCTTTTAAAATTTTATCTGAAATTAAACATCAGCAAAAATAAAATCAACTAAAATGTATTTAATAGTTAAAAGTTTGCTCACTAAGTATATAATGTCATCCACTAGTATTAGATAAATTAATTAACACTAAAGTATACTGCAAATGTAGTTTAAGTAAAAAATAATATTTGTCATTTAGTATTGTTATAATATGCTATATATTTATATTTTTTATTTCGATGAAATTTATGGCTGAATAATTAAATATAGCTGAAAATATCATACCTTCTACATCCTCTAAATTTGCATTATTCTGCCCATCTTTTAGAAAATCCTCATAAATTAAATTAATTTTGTTAGATTTGTGGTAACTTCGACGTTTTTCTATCACCTAAAATTCTATTTTTGTTAAAACAATACTTTTAAAATATTATTTTCTATATTTTATTATAAATTTTCACAAATTACCCTTCTTGTAAAATCTTTAACAATGGCCCTTTTTCTGAACAGTGCCTTTCCTACAGGTAAAAATTTTAGCATCCAATCTTGTAAGAAAGGCCTTGCGTTCCTTTAAGGAAAATGAAGAAACAATTATAAAGGTTGTAGTAAAATATTGGTGTATAAAAGTGTAGCTGAATAGTTAAGGCTAGGCTATACATTTAGACTTCGAAAGGTAAATAAAAGGTAAATAATGTTTGAAGAATTAATTAATTCTCAGACAAGATTTTCAAAATTTTAAGTGTAGTAGCATCAGATTCAAAACTAAGCTATTAAAAAGATTAATTTCTATACAAGTACCTGTACATAACTATGTTGATTCCATCTTCGAATGCTTTTCTAAATTCTTCTTCATACGGTGCATCAACTGCATGCAAATCATAGCCCACGGCGGAATCTGTTTAAATATTACAATGATAAAGTAATTAAAATAACAATAATTCTGCGTAATATGGATATGACTTACCACAAATAATATCTAAACTAAATTTCATAGTCAATGGTAGTATATTTTGAATCGATTCATCTTTCCAAAGAAGCATTTTCTCAACAAGCAACTCAGCGTATTTATTCGTAGATTCCAGAGTAGATCTTAAAGTACTGCGGAGAAAAGCGTGGTTCATCATTTTCCGTCGCTCGTGCCATTTTTTACCTAAAAAGAGAATACTTTTGTGGTAAAATTCTTGTGAAATTCATAAAGAAATTAGTACACTACAATGTTCAGAATTTATTTTCATGTAATTGTACATTTTATTATTTAGCACTAATCATTCGTTAATTTATTCTAGTGTTATTAGTATTCATTCATTTTACCTCCACTGACGATAATTCCATCGTTTTGTAACTTTCTCAAACTACCGTAGAAAAGATCTGCTTTGTCAATATTGCTTTTGCTCTTTAGAAGAACCTTTAAAAAAAAATAATATCAGAATTTGTAAAAAGTAAGAGGTTCAAAAGGCTATTCGCTATTAAAACGAATTAAAGAAGAAATTAATTTAACAAACTCAAAAAATTTCAAGAAATGAGTGGTGATAAAAATTCTGATACCTGAATATCATCTGGATGGCGCATGAGAACGAAGGGCTTTGAAAATATCCACAGGCACACAGTTGGATAGTATTCATTAAGACACTTCCGAAAGGTTTTCCACAGTCCCTCTAAACATTTATTCGATAATTTTTCTTTAATTTGTATAAAAAAACTATACATATGCAATGCATCATAGGATAATCCTCTCTTTAAAAACGATGGCAGGATGTTATGAAGCATTTAAAAACGCGATTTGACTGGTTCATGAGTATATCGGGTTGAATGGCGCCAAAATTCAAAAAGTTTTCTATCCTCAAAAATTATAATGGATCATACGTTTGAGTAAATAAATACGCGTATGAGGAAATTTGGGCGCGCAAAGCGCATTGAGTTTTGCTAGTTTTTTAACAATTTAATGAATTTCGTAAATCTAATACTGTTCACACTTAGTCAATACCAAAAATCGATTCCACTTTACCTTACCAGCACAAAAATAATAAAAATATTTATTTTCATAAAATTTTATTAGCTATATGCTGGAAATAAATGAGTTAATAATGTGCACTTCGTGATTAGCAAAGGGTGATAGGATAGCTGTTAATAAAGGTAATAAATAGTAAAACGTACCAAAAGAATCATTTAACATTATGCCATTTCCAAGAAGTGGAAGAGTTGGTGGTCCAGGCAATTTGTAAAGTAAGTTTGAACTGTATCGTTTATGTACTTGTTGGACGGCCATGAGGAGAACCACGGTTAATAGTATTAAGAATATTAAAAACATCATATTGAATTTTTCAAAAAGAAAATTAAATATCAAGAAATTCTGAAGATTCATAATCAGTGATGTGTTTATTGAGCCATAGTTGTTTTTAGACTGATTAAATTTTATGATTAAATCACTCTTTATATATGCGTAACATTCGCCGTAATACAAAAAATACAAATCTTTATCTAATAAGTGTTTTGAATTTGAATATGAAAATTTCATTTAAAACGTAGATTTGTTTTTACATTGAAAAAACTGTTACGCACTTGACTTTTTTATAAAAAAGCTAATATGTCTGACAAAAAAATAGAGTAGTTCAGCTGGCGAGTAAACTTGATTCTGTCCAATTAATCCAGTGAAACGAATGCAATTTTTATTCTTCATACAAATGATTATATGAACAAGTAAATGTAGCAGAATGAAAATGTTATATATGATGTATATCCACGTCAAGCATCACATGAGATTGAATCAGGTATTATAGTTTATTTCATTGAGCGCTACTAGAAAACAATTTCGAAAGTCTCGTGCATATCGGTGACCCAGAAGATAGACGCTCTCCCAGTCAGTTAAATTTAAAATCTTGGAATAATCCTATCGATCTATTCGCATTACATCGTCGCGCAGTATCACGTCGACGATTTTTAACGCTTTCCGTCCGAAATCTTGACAAAGTGCGTGCGATCCCGAGGAGGCGGCGATCGAACGAAAAGCCCGCTCGTACGGTGAGAGCTGACGCTCGAAAGGGTGTCGCCCGAGCTCGCATAATGCGCGCGCGAAAGACGAAGGAGCGTCACACGGCGGCGTATAATTAATCATCGTCACGCGCAGACCGGGGCCGACGGCGCCTCTAAATAATTTATCGGCAGTCGGGATGGATCGGATGCAAATGAGATTCATTAGAGCCCCCGGGTCCGGGGGATGAATGGACGCGGGAAGACGTCGGGGGAGACGCCAAAGAGAAACGAGCCGATAATGTATAACGGGGAAAGGCTAATTGAGAGGGAAAACCGTTGCGTGAATGGAGCAGGGTGGAAAATGCACCTAGCAGTGTTGGGTGTAAAACCTGCCTCTTTATGTTAAAATGTAAATTAAATGTACAAATCTCAAAGTAATTTAAGAATCATTAGATCCGTGCAGTGGAGGATGATGTAATCATTTATTTATAATTAAATGGACAACAATACGCTATCATTTAAAGTCGATAACAAGTTTAGTAAAAATACAAAAGAATATCTATTCCTTTTTGTATTTTTAATGTAGATGATTAGAAATTAATATTAGAAATTAATATAGATGATTAAACATTTTCATTATTGTGAGTTATTCGATGTGAAATTGTGAATTACTATAGTTTTAGATAAAACAATGATATGATTTGGATTTTCTAGAATTTTCAAAAATAACACAATATCTTTTTAATTATTGACTTATCTGATCAACATTTGCAACTCATTAATCTCTTTTTTATATGATTTTTTTAAGGTGTTAATCTCATAAAAAATATTGTTGAAGCAAAGTGATAAGATATTGATACTATTATCACCCCCGATAATCAAAATTTTTTAAATAGAAAAATGAACCAATATACAAGTTTTAAAGAACAGATTTCTAACCGATTGAAAAATTTATGTAATTAAATGGCTACGTAAGTTACGCAGAATCAATCAATTTAAGATTTTAAAAATATTAAATACGCAATTGTTAAATTAAATTCCACATTTCTCTTCAAAATCAATTTAGATGATCATTTTTAAAAATAGTATCGTTAATTATACATTAGGATTTACGCAGAAACCATACGGTCATAGTCAATGATGAAAAATAGTTCACCTAGCCGAGCAATTACAAGTGATAATGGGCCGAGATCGTAGTGGGATCGTAACTGCAGGAATACCGAGAATAAGGGGGCTTCTATCAAGAGATTCCAGGGGTCGAGTGTGCATATCGTAGAGCGGAGTTTCGCTGGGATTACGCAGATTAAACAGAGCTTGAATCACTTCCCGCCTAAACTCGCTGTACCTAAATGCGTCTTTACCCTGCTCTCGGCTCCCTTAATCATGCTGCCACTGTCTACTGACGGTTTGCGCGGATGCCACCCGCTAACATCAGACTCCGTACAATTCAGCTTCCCCATTTGTGATTGCGAATATTCAGATATAATTTATTATGAAAAAAGCCCGAGATACTTTTAAATCGTGATATTTGTTTTACTGTACCATCTTTTAAATTAATTACTTTATAAAAAATCAAATTAAAATATTGAGTTTATTTAATAACTTCAGGGATTTCTTTGAAAAAAAGAGAGTACGGAAATGATGTTTGAGAGTTTTTAGTGCATCTGTTGATCTTATTTAATTAAAACAGAAACGTAAAACTACTCATTTGGTAAGCTCAGTTTTTATGCTCATTTGATCATTCACTGATCGGTTAATTACTTAACACGGTGTATTTTTTTAATAGATGCATGCATAACGTCAATCTAACGTCAATGTGCATATTTGTAGCAATCGTTATAAAAAAGGATGTATAATTCACTACATTTTTGCTTCCTCCTAGAGGAAGCTTTGTAATAGTAAAAAAAAAAGTTTCTCTAAAAACATGTTAGAAGTTTGTT